>OVAP01000717.1:0-30934 GCA_900406295.1 Aurinia saxatilis
AATTATATATTTATTAAGATAAAAACCGGTAAAATATGAGGTATATCAGTCTCAAGAGTGGACAAGTGATCAACAAGTTTATCTTGGTAAGGAGAAAGGATTCAATGATTTGTAGTGGAGGTTATTTCTTAGTGACTTATCTCGAGATAAACATACCTCAAAGCCTAAAAAACTAAGAAAAGATGTGTTGATGCTATGAGTTTTCCTTCCGTTCTACCCGTTCCAACTCTTAACAACACTCATTGCTCTCAATGTCTCACTCTCTTCTGGATTCCTTTTTACTTCTCAATATAACTAACCACCTAGAGAGCTTTTATTTGTAATGATCTAGCCTTTTTTGTCCACTCTTTCAACCCTTTCTTTTCTCTTTATTTCACTTAGCTCTTGGCTTTGCACTTTTAGCTTACTAGGGGTTTACACTTTTGTGTTTAGACTTTTTTTATGGGTATTATAGGCTTTTATTTTGGTACTCTCTCTAGGGATTTTTGGTAAACACTTGTGATTTCTCAAACTCATAGCCCTCTTGGAGTAATCCTCACATTTTTCACTCTCTTTTCTTTTCTCTCACCCCCCCCCCAAACTTACTCTAAACCCTCACTCTTTATTTTGACAACTTTCTCATAATTTCACAATCTCACAAGCAACTCACAATTTCCCACTCTCCTATATTAGTCAATGCGACTTATGTTTAACGGAAGAAAGGTACTCGTCACTTCGAATCTCAAAAGCTTTTAAACATCATTATGTAGATGTGAAAAGGCCTACCACACAAGAGTATTGTTGGCTTGAAAGAAGGTTAAGGTTCTTAGGGGTGGGGATGATAACCAACCTTAAAGATGAAGGTGGCTAACCAAGTCATTAGAGAGTGGTAAAAATGATAAGATGACTTGATTATTTTGAGGTAATCCACAAGTTGATCAAATAGCCATAAATGAGAAAAGTAGTCAATATTAATGTCCAAATAAGCTAGGGAAAGCTTTCAAGTCGCATTCGCATCACAATATAGACTATGTGATCGAGATGTGAAAGTCAAGTTTTTCGCGAATTCCCTTGCGAACAACTAAAGCTACTAAACAATTGATCAAGCGATTTTAACGATCTATCATTTCTAAGCAATCTCATCATTGTCCCTTATGCAATGCACCCTAAAATGAGACATACAAAATGACATGAAACTAAATGCTAAAAGATAAATCTTTTTGGTTTTTTCGAAAACTTTAAAAAAAATTCTGAATTTTATAAAAGATGAAATGTTTGATGCAAACAAAGAAAACAACAAAACTAAGATAGTCATTAGCTACTAGGTCCCTCCCCCAATTGTAAACTTCATTGTCTCGATGAATATTCAAATTTAGTAGAGAGGACCAAAATAAAATAAAAATAAAAACCGAATTTGAATGCAAATTATTAATACAAAGGTTTTTAAAAGAGTACTTTTGGAACTAGAAAGGAGGAGGTTGAGAAGATGATGGACCGGGTCGGTTGGTGTCATCTTGATCGGGTGTCCATACTCCAAGGAGTTCGTGCAGTCCGGTGTTGCGGTGTTGTGGTGGGCCGGTACTCGTCCCGTTAAGCTGTCATACTCTCCGAATTGAATCATTACCATTAGGTTGAAGCGGTCTTGGGTCTCGTATTGTGCGAAGAAGAACCTCTTAAGGTCGGTCTTTGGCGGGTACGGGATCGGTTGAAGCCTCATGTAGTTAAACATTTGCTCCAAAGTTTGCCCTCCTTGATGATGTGGATCAGCTCGTTGTGCCTCGGGTTGTTGTTGCTCGAGCTGATCCTCCATCCGTTGGTCGTCCTCGTCCTCATCCTCCAGTGCTAAGAGCTCTCCGTATTGAAAATCGATGTTTGCTTGAGTACGGTGGTTGGCTAAGGCATGGTTTGGCAATAGGAACTTGGTGTCGCGCCTTTGAGCATCTTTGAATACATAGACGAACTTCCCATCCTCCTTGTCCGCCTTGAGGGTGTGGGTCACAACGAGACGCGAAGTTGATATACACCATCCTCGGGTCCTCATAGTACCGTAGAATGGGCACTCCGGCCTTGAGGAACAAGGGAACGAAAATCCCGCCGACACTCGTAGTAGGATGAGCTAATGGCATGGTTAGTGCCCATATCTTGTGATTTGCTAACTCGTTAGCAAACACGCACCCGAGGTTGATAACGTTTTCGAATGGGTCTTTGAAGCAGTACCCGTTCGGATCAGCTACCTTTTCCTTGAGCCTTTAGAAAAGAATACAAAGCTCATCTGTCTTGATCTTTCCAACATCCATCCTCAGAAAGATTGTACTCGCCATGAAACGATGAGCTAACCTCAAGACTGGGTTCAGAAGAGAAGATGCCTTGGACCTAGCCTTTTCAAGGGATTGATCACTCCCGATCACGTTCCAAAACTTGGTCGCATCATCGAAATCAGGGAATTTCGCCTTGGCATTATCGTTGAACCCGTAAGATTCACACACTTGCTCTATCGTAAGATCGTAGACGTCTCCATCGATCTTAAAGGACAAGGTCATTCCGTGCGCTTCTCCTTCTCAAACTACGATGGGTAAGCTTCATGGTGGCCAAGAATTGCCGAGTCAACTTCGGGAGTGAGTAATACTCCATCCTTGAAAGCTTCCCGAGTCCCATCTCTCGCAACAAGATTAATACGAGGTTCTTCACTCCCAACTCCTCAAGAAACTCGTCCGATGGGAACCGAGCGGGGTGGAACGTCATCTTCCTCATGGCCAAATAGTTGGCCTTGTGCTCATCACTCCAACTCTCTGGTGGTTGATCATCTGGTAAGGGTTGTTTCAGGCTTGGTGGAGACGAAGAAGTTGGAGGCCGTGGAGGTGGAGCAGGTTCCCTTCTCGTTCTCTTCTTGGTCGGAGGAGGCCGTGATGGACTTCCTCCTTGTGTTGCTATCACTTTTTTTTTGCTTCTCGTGTCCATAGTGCCTACAAGTACAAATTTTGAGAATAAGGGATAGCCTACAGCAATACACACCAATCCACAAGGTTAATCAACAATCACGACATGATTCAACAACCATAAAACCATCAAGAACAAAGGCTAGAGTATGAATATCACAAACACTTTTTTCAAAGAAAATTTTACAAAACTTGTGAGTAATGGACCAAGATAACAACTCCTATCAATCAAAACACATTCAACAATCCATCAATGATCTAATGAGCAAGGAACTAACCAAATTTCACCAAAATTTTCTCCAAATTCGTCATTATTCATGAGTCAAAATCAAAATTCTCAAAACCTTCAAATTTCCTATAAAAACCAATGAAAACTTCCAAGAAAATCAATACTATAACTATACCCAACTTTCAAAACAACTATTAAGGCCAATTCCAAGTGTTTAAACCATTAAAATCAAAGGAATAGTAAAAACCCGATTCCTTGAAAAATCACCAACTAAAGAGAGAGAGTAAGAGCTTTATACCTTGGGGTTGAAGATGAGAGGATGATATAGAATCAAGTTCAAAGCAAATAGCAACAATAATCAAAGGATTTGATGGAATATTAAGAGAGAATAAAAAAATTTGTATTTGGGGAAGAAAATTGTGGATATCGGGCATTAGAGAGGAAGAACAAGGGATAGAGCTAAATCAGAGTAAACCAGGAGATTAATGAACGAATTAAAACGGTTTTAACCGGACTGTGCAACGATATCGGCATCCATATCGGGTATTACCCGATATTGTGGCACAGGGAACTTACACGATTTTTCTTCTTGGTCTGTGAAGCGATATCGGGTACCCGATATCTCTGCATAGGGAATTTATGTCCTTGATTTTTTTGTTTATCTCCCCCCAAACCTATCTCATTTGGTCCCTTCAAATTTTTCCTTGACCGAATGTATCCTAAATACCTGAAAACAACTAAAAAACAAGCAACGAAAACGAAAGCAAGAATATATACAAAGATAAACATGGAAATATCTCCCAAGTGTGCTTGTTTAACGTTACTATCTTGACGGGGTCTAAGGATACTAAGAATCCAAGAGGTGGGATATCGGGAGAGGAAGCTAGTGGTAAGGTCCGCTATCACCGGGTTTTATCCCGAATGCTTGAGTCATCTCACTTGTGATCACACCGGTGTCTTGTTGCTCGGGAAAGAGAATCCGAGCGGTGTGGAATTGCTTGCGACCCCCCTTACAAGTTGCCTTGCAATAAAGCTTGCCGTTGACTAGCTTCAACGGTTTAAGGGTGAGGGAGGGTGGGTCGGACATGCGGTGGTCACAAGGAGCGTTCGTAGGACTTGAATCCTTAGCTAGTAGAGCATTGATCGGCTCTATCACGGTTGTAGTAGTCTACTTATCAGCAAGAGGTGACTTATCAACTGGTTGAGACATCATTTTCATCGGGTCATTTGTGTCATTGAGCAAGAACTTGTCGGGAGGCAAAGTTGCATTCGAGATTCTAGAATCACTTGTAGTGATGGTACCAAAGTAGTAACTCTTGTGCGGCTTGGCGCGATAGACATACTCTTCATCGACATTCTTTAGAACCACCGTCTTAGTGACATAGTCAATTTGGGCTCCGACGGTGGCGAGAAATGGTGAGCCAAGGATAATATGTTGCTTCCGAAACCCAACCATGTCGAGGACAAGAAAGTCCGTAGGAACTATACTCATTCGAACAAAGACTGGGAAGTCTTGAATGATTCCCATTGTAGTCTTGGTTGAAGAGTCGCCAAAGGAGACGAGAATAGAGTTAGGCTTCATTCCCTTAATACCAAATTCTTGAACCATGTCCTAAGAGATAACATTGATGAGAGCATCAGAGTCACAAAGAGCATCCTCCACATAGTGACCATTGAAAGAGCAACTGATCACAAATTTCTCGGGATCTCCAAGCTTGGAGATCGTTTTGAATCCACCGACCAAAGGGGATTCAATAGACAAAGCGGATTCTTGAATCTCATCTTCGGCTTCCTTGGGTGGAGTTGGAGCTTCCTTCAAAATATTATGACATTGGGCTTTCGAATTCTGCTCGGGCTTAGATGGGAAGGAGCTCATTGGTTGCTTCGAAGTAGAGGGTTGAAAAGCCTCAAGACGGTCGAGTCGAACCCTTGATTCGGTGAATTCGGCTCGAGTTTCCTTTTGGAACTCCAAGTTTTTGAGACGCATCTTTGTGACCTCGAATTGCATAATAGAGATCAAGGCATAAAGGTTCTTGTTGCTCGAAGAACCACCTTGGAAGCTATTCCCTCTCACGAAGTTTCTTTGGTTATCATTCTGCCCTTGATAATAGTTCCCTTGAGGTTAAGGAGCATATGCCATGCGTTGAGGTCTCGGAGCAAAGGGTTGGGTTTGGCTCGGGTAAACCTTGTGGGTTCTCGACATTAGTGCTCTAGTAATAAAGGTTTGGGTCTGATTGGTTGAACGGCTTGTAGTTATTCACATAGCTACAATCCTCTTGTCCCTCCGTTGCACAATCCTCATAGTAAGTTTCCGTTGGAGCTCCTTGGCCTTGATCATCCACAAAAGACACATGCTGTTGTGTTCCCTAAAGCTCGAGACAGCTTCTCAATCTTCTCGTTGAGTTCCTTGATCTTAGCATCGCTCGCGCTAGTACTCACGGCATGAGTAAACCGATCATAGTCCCCACCCGAGTATGCATCACTTTGGACAAGGTTGTTGATCAAGGTCTCCGCTTGTTCACAAGTGAGATTTGCAAAGTTACCGTTGCTAGTCGTGTCGAGAGCCTTTCGAACCTCATTGTTCGCTCCTCGGTAAAAGATACCCAAGATATTCTCCTTCGAGACACCATGGTGCGGACAACTTCTTGTCAATCCTTGGAGTCGGTCCCATGCCTAACTCAAGCTCTCACCACCTCGTTGCTTGAAGCTTTGGATGTCAATTATAAACCGAGCGGTCTTTTGCTTGGGGAAAAAGGTCCTCAAGAACTCGGTTTTCACCTCCCTCCAAGATGTCACCTTCTCCAAAGGGACATTACATTCCCTATGTGCAGCCTTGTTCTCCAATGAGAAAGGAAATAGTATCATCTTCATGGTGTCCTCGGGAACACCATTCATCTTGAGGGTACGACTACAAATACGCTCAAATCTCTCCAAATGTTCCAAGGGACACTCAATGNTTCATCTTGAGGGTACGACTACAAATACGCTCGAATCTCTCCAAATGTTCCAAGGGACACTCAATGTTATGTCCTTTATAGGTTGAGTGTTCCACCAATCCAAGCATGGATGACTTAATCTCGAAGTTCGGGTTTGCAACCGTAGGAGGAATGATTCCAAGACTAACATCACGAGTGTTTGGCTCGTCAAACTCACCAATACGACGGGCACCACGACCGTTTCCATTAAGAGGTGGTACCGCGGCTTGATTCTCAACTTCAGCCATTTCCTTAATGATTAAACCTTCCTCAACTATATCCTCAACTCCTAATTACTCTTCGAAATTCAACCTTCTAAGATGATCCCTTTGCTCACAAATACTTAACTCACGAGCGGCTCGTCTTTGCTCTCGTTCTAGCCATTCAAGGTCGGGATGGGGATCAATGAGTTGACCTTGTGGATATCCACGGGTCATACACCTTGCAAAAGAAGAGAGAAACAAAAAAAGAACCAAAGTCAATAACCAAAATCAACAAAAACTAACAAACAACAAAATAAAGTGATAGTCGTAGCGAATAGTAAACTCTCTAAGGCCAAACTCGTTCCCCGTAGGCAACGACGCCACTTTGATGTCGACTTTCTTAGGGTCGAGATATCAAAGACCTATAGCCACGCTACAAGTCTTCGAGGAGATTGCAGTATAGTCAGTAGGGTATCAACCCACTCAGAGGAGGAGATTAACACTTTGAGCACATTAAAATTCAACTATGCTAAAACACTCAAGAAGATTTCAAACAAGTATCAAACAAGAAATTAAACAATCAATAAAATGACTAACAATAAAAATAAAGCTAGACTTAAACAAACTCAATAAGGGAATGATATTGGCCTTTGGGTAATGGTAATAACGATCATGCAAGAATAGAAAAGACCTTGTGATAGGTTAGTCGTTTACAAATGAGGCACCATCCCAGGCAAAGGACTATTATGTGTAGCTTGACCCAATATCTTGGTGTCATTATCTTAACCATCATCCTATGATGATCAATCATAAAGAACAAGCCCAATAAACCATTAAGTACCTTGCCCAAACTCTGGGTACAAGGTATACATTAGTTAAACACATTTCAATTTCAATCAAGTATCTTATCATGTCCCAATCCACTTGGAAACATGAGTAAGATGACAAGCAACAAGTCTCCATTGATCTCTCACAAGAGACTAGCATAAACAACATATAACTAACATGTTTAAGGAAATAAGCATCCAAAGATAACTTGTCTAGTCAAGCAAATCATCAAACAACTTGTATGTATGAAAGCTATTGATATATACCCCATTGATCTCTAAAAAAGGAACAACCTTAGTGACTAACACAAGACAAGTCTTGGTTTTAGCATTCCAACAACAAGATGAGATTAAGCCTAGAATCTATGCCCAATTGATCTCTAAAAATGGGACAGCTTTAATGAGACAAGAAACTAAAGTAAACCAAGGAAAGCTAAACCTCTAATTAATTGAACCATTTCAACAAACACCTTGTGGGTATGTTGTTGAAGCCTAAATCTATTTCTCCATGATCTCACATGTGAGAATAGCATTAATGGCCATTAGAGGTTAGTTAACCTTGAAGACTAACCCTTTCTATACAAGATCTATCTTATTAATGCACAAATCTACCATTACCCTTTGACCAATAAGATGACTACTCACTCATGACCATGAAATCCATAGAGAAAATGACTGAACAAATCATAATCAAAGATAATAAAGATAAGATAAATGATTTTGGGAAAACAAAAATAAAATCTTTAAGCATAAAACTCTAAATCTCAAGGTTTACAAGAGGAGAGAGTTCGTGGTGTTTTCTCTCAAAGAGATAAGGATAAAATCCAGCTTATGGTACAAAAATGACAGACAATAGGTATTTAAAGGATAAGATAAGAGTTTGGTTAAAAGAGATTAAGATAAGGTCAACAGAAGAAGATAAGGCTCCGTGTGACCAAAATATCGAGCACCCATATCGGGTATTACCCGATATTTTGGTATAGGGAGAAGTCGATTTCCAAGCCATCTTGTAGTGCAACCATATCGGGTACCCATATCGGGTGGTACCCGATATTTGTGCACATGGGAAAGTCTTGCATCCATGAGCATTCTTTAGCCTTCTATATTGGGTATCCATATCGAGTGATACCCGATGTTTGTGCACACGGAGATTAACTTTGGTTTTCTTCACTTCCTTGACTTCTCTCTTCTTCACTCACTCATCCATTTGATCCTTAAGCACCCTCCATGTCCATTTAGTTGCAAAAGTACCTAAAACCATGCAAATATCAATGCAAATGCAAGATAAAGTCGTAAATGCAAGATAAGATGTGCAAAGTGAGTAAATATGTAGCAAACTAACACAAATGCATAAGAAATAAGACTAAAAGATATGTAAAAAGGGGTAAAAACTTGCGTAAAACACTACTCATCAACTCCCTCAAACTTAACATTTGCTTGTTTGCAAGCAAACAATAAAAAATTAAGTCAAAGGAATATTTTAAACTTAGGGACTCAAAGCAATCATGATAAAAATTCTTGAACATTCAAGACCAATTCGAAGTAATGCTACCTTCTCGCAAGGGAACTCTTTACTCATTCATTCTCAAGCAAATATAGCACATCTTCTATAATGCATCAACGAGCTTCAAATCGACCTTCCCTTTAATATTCATTGAGGTGTTCAATCGCGGTCTCAAGAATGGACAAGTGATCAACAAGTTTATCTTGGTAAGGAGAAAGGATTCAATGATTTGTAGTGGAGGTTATTACTTAGAGACTTATCTCGAGATAAACATAACTCAAAGCCTAAAAACTGTTGAGAATAGATGTGTTGATGCTACGAGTTTTCCTTCCGTTCTACCCGTTCCCAACTCTCAACAACACTCATTTCTCTCAACCTCTCACTCTCTTCTTAATTCCTTTTTCCTTCTCAATATGACTAACCACCTAGAGAGCTCTTATTTGTAATGATCTAGCCATTTTCTTCCACTCTTTTCAACCCTTTCTTTTCTCTATTGTTTTACTTAGCTCTTGGCTTTGCACCTCTTTTAGCTTACAAGGGGTTTACACTTTTGTGTTTAGACTTTTTTGTGGGTATAGGCTTTTATTTTGGTACTATCTCTTGGGATTTTTGGTAAACACTTGAGATTTCTCAAACTCATAGCCCTTTTGGCTTAATCCTCACCTATTTCACTCTCTTTTCTTTTCTCTCAACCCCCCCCCCCAAACTTACTCTAAACCCTTACTCTTTCTTTTGACAACTTTCTCATACTTTCACAATCTCACAAGCTACTCACAATTTCTCACTCTACTAGATTAGTCAATGCGACTAATTCTTAACGGAAGAAAGGTACTCGTCACTTCGAATCTCAAAAGCTTTTAAACATGATTAAACATGATTATGTGAAAAGGCCTACCACACAAGAGTAATGTTGGCTTGAAAGGACGTTAAGGTTCTTTGGGGTGGGGATGATAACCAACCTTAAAGATGAAGGTGGCTAACCAAGTCAGTAGAGAGTAGTAAAAAGGATAAGATGACTTGATTATTTTAAGGTAATCCACAAGTTGATCAAATAGCCATAAATGAGAAAACTAGTCAATATTAATGTCCAAATAAGCTAGGGGAAAGCTTTCAAGTCGCACTCGCATCACAATATAGACTATGTGATCGAGATGCAACAGTCAAGTTTTCCGTGAATTCTCTAGCGAACAACTAGCGCTACTGAACAATTGATCAATCGATTTTAAGGATCTAGCATTTCTAAGCAATCTCATCATTGTCCTTATGCAATGCACCCTAAAATGAGACAAACAAAATGACATAAAACTATATGCTAAAAGAAAAAAAAATTGGTTTTTTCGAAAACTTTTAAAATTTTAATGAATTTTATAAAAGATGAAATGTTTGATGCAAACAAAGAAAACAACAAAACTAAGATAGTCATTAGCTACTAGGTCCCTCCCCCAAACTTAAACTTCGTCATCCCGATGAATATTCAAATTTAGAAGAGAGGACAAAAAAAAAAAAAAACTGAATGTGAATGCAAATTATTAATACAAAGGTTTTTAGAAGAGTACTTTTGTACCTATAAAGGAGGAGGTTGAGAAGGTGATGGATCGGGTCGGTTGGTGTCGTCTTGATCGGGTGTCGCATACTCCGAGGAGTCCGTGAAGTCCGTGAAGTCCGGTGTTGTGGTGGGCCGGTACTCGTCCCGTCAAGCGGTCGTACTCTCCGAATCGCATCATTAACATTTGGTTGAAGCGGTATTGGGTTTCGTATTGTGCGAAGAAGAACCTCTCGAGGTCGGTCGTTGGCGGGTACGGGATCGGTTGAAGCCTCATGTAGCTAAACATTTGCTCCAAAGTTTACCCTCCTTGTTGATGTGGATCGGCTCGTTGTGGCTTGGGTTGTTGTTGCTCGGGCTAATCCTCCATCCGTTGGTCAACCTCGTCCTCATCCTCCGGTGTTAAGAGCTCTCCGTAGCGAAACTCGATGTTTGCTTAAGTACGGAGGTTGGCTAAGGCATGGTTTGGCAATAGGAACTTGGTGTCGCGCCTTTGAGCATCTTTGAATACATAGACGAACTTCCCATCCTCCTTATCCGCCTTGAGGGTGTGGGTCACAACAAGAGCCGCGAAGTCGATATACTCCATCCTTGGGTCCTCATAGTACCGTAGAACGGGCACTCCGACCTTGAGGAACAAGGGAACCAAAATCACGCCGACACACGTAGTAGGTCGAGCCAATGGCGTGCTTAGTGCCCATATCTTGTGATTTCCTAAATTGTTAGCAAACACGCACCCGAGGTTGACATCGTTTTCGAACGGGTCATTGAAGCAGTACCCTTTGGGATCGGCTACCTTTTCCTTGAGCCCTTGGAAAAGAATACAAAGCTCATCTCCCTTGATCTTTCCGACATCCATCCTCGGAAAGATCGTACTCGCCATGAAACGATGAGCTAACCACAAGACCGGGTTCCGAAGGGAAGATGCCTTGGACCTAGCCTTTTCAAAGGGTTGATCACTCCTTAGCACGTTCTAAAACTTGGTTGCGTCATCGAAGTCGGGGAATTTCGCTTTGGCATTATCGTTGAACCCGTAAGCTTCACACACTTGCTCTATCGTAAGATCGTAGACGTCTCCATCGATCTTAAAGGACGATGTGACATTTCGTGCGCTTCCCCTTCTCGAACTATGATAGATAACGTTTACGGTGGTCAAGAATTGCCGAGTCAACTCCGGGAGTGAGTAATACTCCATCCTTGAAAGGATCCCGTGTCCCATCTCTCACTACGGGGGAGACAACAGCAATACCATCAAAATGGTTTTAAACACAAAATAATTGGGTGGAGAGAGGCTCGAACTCTCGACCTCAAAAGCTATGAGACCTACACACTAGCCAACTGCGCCACCACCCCCGTTGTTGCTCGGCTTAGCAAAAAGAAAATATTATCATTTGTGTATAGTCTGTGACCAAAGGAAGTCTTTGAGGTACGCACAACCCCAATCCCGATCAGCCTCTTCTCTGCTCTGCCTGCCTCTCGTGTGTCCTCCTAATTTTGAGGTTTGTTCATTCATTCTCAATGTAGATTGGTTTACTGTTTGGAAATTGGCATCTGTATCTTGGCGCATTCAGACCTCAATTTCAGTTACGTTCTGGATTCTAATTTTGTTTTTTTTGTAGATTTTGGGCTTCTCCTCTCGAGATTAGGCATGTTCTAAAGTTTGTACCAATGGTTGGACATGTTGTGTCTCCATCATTGTGCATTCAGCTGCGGATGCACCAGCTTCACTTTAGTAGAAGAAGCTGCGTCTCCAGGAACCCTCATGTCAAGATTGCCCAAAGGTTTCATCTCAATCTCCACAACGCTATATGCATACATTGTGTTAATCCCGCTTTCTATCTCTAGGAAGTCTTTTGGGAGTTCCAACAAGCTTTATGTTTCTACTCGGCGAGAGTCTTTTTGTAAGTGTACTTGCTTGACATCTCTGGCGGATTTTGATGCTTTTGCTACTTCCAGTTGGCTCCCTATTGGTGACCAAGTTCTCCTCATTGCCAGTATATTTCTTACATATATGGCTGGAGTGATTCCTATTCCAAATTCCAGAAAGAACACTATTGAGGAGACTCCAGAAGTTGGAACTTCGGAATCTTCTGGTAGGTAAGAGTCGCAAACTGAATGATTCCAAATGAGAATGAGGGCCTTTTATATTTCTCTATTAGAGGACGTCAAACTGTTGTGTATTGACACATCCCCTTTCTTCTATACATTGACTTTAGGCAGGCAGATTGTGAGGGTGATTTAAAGTTGGTATGGGATGTCGTGAAAGGAAAGCTGTTAGATTCTTTAGATGCCATCAAGCGTGAGAGTGCACTTGGAATCAGAGTCTTCAAAGCCAAACGACCCCAAGGGAAGCCCCCCCTTAGTTTGTATGCAATATCTGAGGGGCCCAAGTCGTATTTGCTCTGGTCATGTTTCCAGAAACTTGAAGAAGAGGTCAGCTTGTACCTGCTTTCGCAACTATTTCAAATATTTGTTTGCAAGACGCTTCAATAATTTTCATTTGGAAATTATCACCATTGTCTAAAGTTGTGGTGTATTAACAAAAACCTGCTAATGATAGTTTTAGATAAGACGATTTTCATCAAATTACCTGTCGCGAGAACTTACCAACTTATTTTATTGCTTCCTTTTTCTCTAGTACTAATGTCTTGTAGCTTCTATACCCTGGGTAACATTTGAGGCATTACTTTTCCATGAGTCTCTATTAGTGATCAGCTATTGTATTTGCTTTTCAGACAAATAAGATCTCTGACACAAACAATTTGGGCGATTGGATGGTTAGTTTTACTCATATTGTCCGCAAAGCATATCAAGCAGCATGCGTGGCTTGGCTAAAACAACAACTGTGTGTGGAAAACACTGATTCTGATAACGTAAGTCGATAACAGTTCTACATTTCGTTACTGCAAAGTTATTTTTCTATGTTTGTCTCTTAACAGTATTTAAATACCAGATTTAGAGATGAACTCAAGGATAATCCATGATTTGCAGGCAATTGCTCCTTTGCTGATCAGAATGCTAGATGAAGAGGTTGCCATTTTTAGCAAAATAAGAAACTCTAGCAAGGAGGATCTGTATGCAGAATTCTTATATTTCCATAGATTTGGATCTCATGGGAAACCTTCCTGCTACGACCTTAGCTTGTTTCGCACTCACGGAGTTTCCATTTTGGAAGACTTCATAATAACATTGGCTGATGGAGTCGCTAGCATCTATCTAGAGCTCATTTCTGTAGACAGCAAATTTTCAAACGAAAGTAATAGTGGTGTGTTAGATATCTGTAGCCTTTCTAATCGAGCACTCCAAAAACTACGTAACGAGGTAGTAAAACAACTTCACTTGTGTTGAGTTCCACTATACATTTTATCCACCATGACCAAAGATTTCATTTCTACTTGTTGATAGGTAGCTCTATACCAGTGGTTGCATCAGAACATGGAAGCTGTTGTATCAATGTATGAGGATCGCTTTGACCTCTACATGCTTGATACTCAGGTAATCAACAACTTTGACGGTGGTGATGATACAAAAAGGCGTAGTTGGTGGAGAAAGCTCACCCCAGGGAAAACTAAAGCTGCCTCCTCATCACCCTTGCGATACTCCATAATCAGTGATTTCTCATTACCCGTTAAACGGACCAAAGAGCTTAAGGCCCTATCAGGATGGTAAACCTCTTTTCTTTTACCCCTCTCAGAAAACCACGAAATTTATGACAATTCACATAAGAAAGTGTTTCATGTGTACAGGAGGTACTACTTCAGTTTGTTTCTGGAATTGTCAGACATTGGAATGCCAATTATCAGAGTGGTATTGGATAAAGTGAGTAGCATTATATCCTTCTTTCTTGTCACTTTGATCGGTAGATCAGTTGGGCTCATCTTCACAGGGATTAGACAATCTCTCCGTTGGAAGTGAAATCTTATGACTGTGATGTTAAATATATCTATCGACCTCAATTTTTGTGGTATTCTTTTGATCATTCTTGTTTGGTAA
This sequence comes from Aurinia saxatilis, assembly GCA_900406295.1. Lineage (NCBI taxonomy): Eukaryota > Viridiplantae > Streptophyta > Magnoliopsida > Brassicales > Brassicaceae > Aurinia > Aurinia saxatilis. The sequence goes on from OVAP01000717.1 coordinate 14,190, forward strand.
AATATAAGCTGGTGAAATATAACTGCACATCTGGTTTGGTATGCACTCTATTGCTTCAACAGCATTGCCATTTTTCTCGGTGCAAAAGAGCTTATTTTCAGGTCTTCTGCATGTTAGAAAAAGATGTTATGAAATATCCAATTAGAAATGCAAAATCATTGTTATCAGCAATACCTTAAGGTTGTAACTGTAGATTTTAATTTAAAATACCATAAAAATGTTATGACATAAGCTTAAGTTTTTATTTTCTTACCAAGAGTCAATAGCTCAGTTGGTAAATTATATTATGCAAAGCTTAGAGATCGTTGTATTAAGTGACTCTTGGAATGCTTCTAAATAACATGTTATGGTACCGAAAATGAAGTAATATTTAGGATCTGACTGGTTTAACTATTGTGGGTGCGATTGCGTTTGCGGAAGCGGATAGTTGCAATTGTGAGCGTTATCAAGCGTTTTATATAATTGTCGTAGCGATTTAAAAATTGTGAATTTGCAGGATATTTCTGACTGGTTGCCAGCGGTTGTAATAGTGGTTGAGTATACATTAACAATATATAAAAAAAATTATAACTATAAATTATTTTACAAATCATTCGGTTAAAAATGGTTACAAATTAATTATGGATGCTGAGTTGGCAAGGGCAGATCCACTCCCTCCATTGGAGAATGGACCAAAATTTGGAAGGTTAAGGCGGCTCCAAAAATAAAGCATTTCCTTTGGAGATGCTTTTCAGGAGCGCTAGCGGTAAAGGATAGACTTAATTCTCGCCGAATGAAATTATACCCAAGATGTCAGGCGTGTGGGGTTTCTAATGAAACTATTTCCCACGTTCCGTTCCATTGTCCCCGAGCGGTGGAGATTTGGGAATTATTTGGCCTCCAACTTCCACCTCATGAGTTCTCCTTGTCCTCAACATTTCTCAATCTCCACTATTTGGTTTATCATTCTTCCGGTAGTGATGATTATGTAGCTTTTCCCTGGTTGTTGTGGCAAATTTGGAAAGCAAGAAATGGTTAGTCTTCGAACAACAATTATGCACATCGGAGTTTATTCTGCAACGGGCTAAGGATGACATGCTAGAACGGTCTACTGCAAACATACATGGCCCGACAAATGAATCGACGGTGGAGCTACAAGGGTGGAAGAAATTGATCGAGCCGTTAGTTAAATGTAATGTGGTAAGTTCTTGGGTACACGCCAATCGTTTGAGTGGGACGGGCTGGATTATAAGGGATCACAATGGGATTCCCATATTTCATGGCCGCAATGCTTTTACTAATATGGCCACAAAGCTGGAAGCGGAGATTGAAGGACTTACATGGGCAGCTTCTTGTTTAGCTGACTTGCATCTTCAAAACATCATTTTCGAAGTGTCGGACTTACAACTTTTGGACGCATTACATCATCCATCACATTTCCCATCAATTCGAGCAATGCTTGGTAAGGGGTTCAGTGTTATGCGTTCCATACAAGGTTGTTCATTTACTAACACTACTTCAGCAGCCAATCAAGTGGTGATCTGTATCGCTAATAGTGTGACGAAAGAATATAAATATCAGTCATACATCTCTCGTAACAGTCATTCTTGGTTAAGTGATTGTTTGCATCGGGACAGTTTAGTGTAGTCCTCTTTGTCTTTATTGTGTTACCCGCCTATTGGTTCTGTGACTGTTAACTCCTTGTATGACTTTTGCCAACACTTTTATTAGAATAAAATCAAATTGAGACAAAAAAAAAAAAATTAAAAGATATTTTATTATAATAATAATAAAATTTTTTCCAAGGCTATCAGCTGCGAGGAGACATGAGATCTTCTATAGATCGAGAAAATATCTCTGGTTTTGAGTTTAGAAGCAACTGGTAGTATACCTGAAAGGACGCTAGAAGAAGTGTTTTAGCTTGTTTCTTGAGAATTGAGACTATTGGTTGAAGGTGGCATTGAAGCTTCTAGAATGAGATCTTTATTGACTTCGCTATTGTACAACCAAAAGCATGACTTCACAGAATAAGCTCCTGACTTGTTATATATCCAAATCCAATAATCTTCGGATTGCGGAAGAGGTTTGATGCACTTGATGAGCTCAATATCTGCTTCATAGAATAAATCATTGAGCTTAGAAGAATCCCAGTGTAACACCCCGGTTCCGTTAAACCATGATTGACTTCAGTTATTAAACTTTTGTATTAAAATGAAATCTCAAGAGACTTTTATCCTACTGTTGCAAAAAAACAGAAAAAAAACACAAAAAATAGAAAAGAATTTCTCTTACGCTTAAATCACTTTTTCTAAATCACTTCTTCTCTTCTCTCAATCAGGCATATTCTCTGATTCTCTGTTCATGGTGATTCTGCATCACCACAAAAGTCTCCTAAGGCCTCCCTCCTCCTGAAGTCCACTTCTTCTTCCTCCTCATTGTCTACCATTTTCTCCTTAAAGAGCCGTGACTTTCGAGGCTTCTCCGCGACAATCCAGAAGAAATTTTGTGACGAGCCACCTATGGCTATGAAGGCATGTGTTTTAAATTTCCATAAATCCGGAGATTGACTAAAGAGAGTTATGGTCATTCCTCTCTAGGATGTCAAGTCTGTCACAACAACATCCTTCAATCCGAACATCCACCTTTCGAGGCGTTTTCCCGGATATCCAGAAAGAATTAGACGACGAGCCACACATCAATTCGAAGGTCTGAATCTCATTTTTCCATGAAGCCTAAGATCACCATGATAGGATTAGATTTGAAGAAGTTATGGCTGTTTTTCTCCAAGAGGTCCAGTCCGTTTGTAACAGTCACTTTCAATCCGAGCAGTCATCTTGCAGAAGACATATCTGAAGTTACAGAAAGAATCAGACGGTGAACAACCTATCAAAACGAAGGTACAGACGTCATCTTTCAATGGAGACAAGAATTATGGCGATCCGAATTGTGTGCATGTATTTATGGGCATTCTGCCTCAACTTGTCATTTCTGCCCGAACCACTTTTGAGGTGAGGACATGTTTTCGTCCTCTCCACCCGTATATCTTGGTTTCTGGTGAATCAAGTCAATGGTAGTCTACTGTTTTGAATGCTTGTTGATGTGCTTGTGTTGTGTTTATCTTGAGTTGTTAGCTGAGTTTAACTAGAAAGTTTAAGAATATGAATTGGTGCATGAATTGTATTAATTGAGTGTTGTAAACTGAACTGGTCTGGATACGATATCCAAGACGGTTGAAATTATCTGGATTTAGTATCCATGACAAAAATAAAGGAATTGGATTTGGTATCCAAGAAGAAATAATTCTCGGATCTGGTATCCAAAGACATCCAGTTCTGCTAACCGAAAGGATCTGTTATCCAATGATAATTAACTAGATCTAGGAATCCGAAGGGATTTGGTATCCAATGATAATACCCGGATTTTGTATTCAAAGGGTCCGGTTCTTGTAACCGAAGAGATTTGGTATCCAATATTGGCTTTTATTTGTTTATTATTTAATAATTTCTAAAAGTGCATGTTGTTTTGTTATTTTGTGTATGTATGCATTTGACGATAGAATTATGATCTGTTCATAGTTGATAGCACGGGGTTTGCCTAGCTGGTTGCTTTGTATATTGGTGGATTTGGTGAGTCTTAACTCACCCTTACTAAGTAACCTTGAGTTGCTCACCCTCGTCTTCCCATGTTTCAGGTTTGAGAGACTTGAGTTCAATGTGCTTAAGCTGGTGTTTGATTTTGCAAAAGTGAGCGCCAAGACTTCGATGACAACTATTGTGAACTAGAACTAAACTTTGTGTTCGATAATTGTTCTTAACACCTGGTCTCTAACGTATTCAGAAACGCCGGATGTTACACCCAGGAACCAGTGTTTGGATTCAAAGGATAAGGGATTCTTATGTCAATATTAACTAGAGGATTCTTCATCGAGGAGACCTGTTAATGTCATTGTCATCTAACCAGTCATCAATCCAAACCAGAAGGAAGGGCCATTTCCTACTTGTTTGCTTAACCCTTTAACTAGTAGCTCTTTACCATAGTTTATATTACGCCAGCAAAAAAAGGTACTGAACTAACAAAAAAATTGAAGAAGTTTTGAGTTGTAAAGTATTTACTTTTAAAAAGTCTTGCAAAGACATTCATATTATTATAAACTCTTCATTTCCATTTTTACTCTAGATTTTGTTTATATATCAATTGATTAAGCGATTCCAAACATATCCACAAAAAAAATCCCTCTTGGTTAGAGTATATTTTCACATCTATAGTGGAAGGCTTGACTTCTTAGTGAAGTATCAATGTGTTTTCATAGGGTCTAACTTCATACCTAATGCTACCGCTTACTCGGGTTGATCCTTGTTACTCACATGAGAGCCAATTTCTTGACCATTGGTGAGAAAGAAAATGGTGACAGCTAAGAAAAGAGAAAGCGAACAAAAAGAGAGAGTAATATGATTTCAAATGAACGCTCTTTTTGTTTCCCCTTTAACTTTTCCCACTCTCAAATCATTTTCCCTTTTGGATTCAGGCCTTTTGACCCTTTTTCCTTTCTTTTTCTTTCTCACCTTTTATGGTATTTTGTTTCTGCTCAACATATTTACATAATCTTCGACTTTACCTTCACTATTCCACCATTGTTAAGTATCTATAAAGTTTCTCATCGTTTTAACTTTTAAATTCATATTTGTGTTTCAACTTTTCGTAAAATATTTTGACATCCCAAAGAAAACGGGGCTAATTGACGTTTGACAATGTTGCTTGAAAAAGGTTTGATCTTGGAATTGCAAAAGAGGGGAAAAAGTAAAGGAGAGACACCAGGAGGGCCTCAAGGGACCCCAACAGAGACAAAGACAAAATATTTAGATTGAACAAACATCACCAAATACTACGATTATTGCTCATTCAACACTACCATCATCTCTCTATTTCTACACTATCACCAAACTAGTCCATTGACAAGGTTCTTGAACATAATTCTTCTTCATGGACAAGCATCTTTTGCTACAGCATCATCAACATCTCCATCACCACCAGAAGCTCTCGCTTGCCAAATCATCCCGACAAAGCTGTAGTAGTGAATGGTATGTTCTCTTCTCTTTGTTAATTAGCTTGATCAGTTTTGTTACCAATTAATTCAAGCCCTTAAGTTTCTAGCAAATGATATTCTTTGGTCTTAACTTTTCAGGATATTTCGAGATGTTCCAAGTGATATAACCATAGAAATAAACGGAGGAAACTTTGCTCTGCATAAGGTATATTCATACGTAGAAAACAATCCTTTTTTCTGATGGAGTTACTGATTCTTTACTTCTCAGTTCCCTTTAGTCTCTCGAAGTGGAAGGATCCGCAGAATCATAGCAGAACACAGAGATTCGGATATCTCAAAAGTGGAGCTTCTCAATCTCCCAGGAGGAGCAGAGACTTTCGAGCTAGCAGCAAAATTCTGCTACGGAATTAACTTTGAGATCACTTCCTCAAACGTTGCGCAGCTCTTTTGTGTCTCGGATTACCTCGAGATGACGGAAGCCTATTCGAAAGACAACTTGGCTTCAAGAGCAGAGGAGTATCTTGAGAGCATTGTATACAAGAACCTTGAGATGTGTGTTGAAGTCTTGAAACAATCCGAGAATCTACTCCCTCTTGCAGACGAACTCAATATTATAAGTAAATGCATTGATGCCATTGCCTCAAAGGCCTGCGCAGAGCAGATCGCTTCAAGCTTCTCACGCTTGGAGTATAGTAGCTCAGGGAGGCTGCACATGAGCAGGCAGGTGAACTGCGGTGACGGTGGAGATTGGTGGATTGAGGATCTTTCGGTTCTTAGGTTTGATTTGTATCAGAGAGTGATGAATGCAATGAAGTGTCGTGGCGTACGCCCGGAGAGTGTAGGAGCTTCTTTGATGAGTTACGCTGAGAGAGAGCTTACCAAGAGATCAGAATCCGGACATCATGAACATGAACAAGCCATTGTCGAGACAATTGTTACACTTTTGCCTGTTGAAAAACTCGTGGTTCCCATAAATTTTCTCTTTGGGTTACTCAGAAGAGCAGTGATGCTCGATGCTTCAGTTTCATGCAGGCTTGATCTAGAGAGGAGGATCGGTTCTCAGCTCGATATGGCGAGTCTAGATGACCTCTTGATCCCATCTTTTCTTCATGCTGGAGACACTTTATTTGAGATTGATACCGTTCACAGAATCTTGGTGAACTTCTCACAGCAAGGAGAAGATGATAGTGAGGATGAGTCCGTGTTTGAATGTGGTAGTCCACATTCGCCTTCACAAAGCGCCATGTTTAAAGTTGCAAAGCTTGTGGACAATTATCTTGCCGAGATCGCTCCCGATGCTAACCTAGACTTCTCTAAGTTCTTACTCATTGCAGAAGCTTTACCGCCTCATGCTCGCAACCTTCATGATGGTTTATACCGCGCCATTGATCTCTATCTTAAGGTAGTTTGTTTTGAGACATTCTTTACATTTTTTCTCTGGTTGATACTTATGTTTAGGTTTGCACGCAGACACATCAAGGGTTATCAGATTCAGACAAGAAGATGCTATCAAAACTGATTGACTTCCAAAAACTATCACAGGAGGCTGGAGCACACGCTGCACAAAACGAGCGGCTTCCTCTGCAATCAATAGTTCAAGTTCTCTACTTTGAGCAACTGAAGCTCCGAAGCTCCTTGTGCTCCTCGTACACAGATGAAGAGCCAAAAGCAAAGCAGCAGCAACAGCAGTCATGGAGAATAAATAGTGGAGCTCTCAGCGCATCAATGTCGCCCAAAGACAACTATGCTTCTCTGAGGAGAGAAAACAGGGAACTGAAACTTGAGTTAGCCAGGTTGAGAATGAGACTGAACGATCTGGAGAAGGAGCACATCTGTATGAAGAGAGATATGCAGAGGTCCCATTCACGCAGATTCATGAGCAGTTTCTCAAAGAAAATGGGTAAACTCAGCTTCTTTGGGCATAGTTCTTCAAGAGGATCAAGCTCTCCATCAAAGCAATCTTTCAGAACAGACTCAAAGGTGATAGAGAGAACTTGTGCTAGCACGGATTAGCTCAGTACAAAACTTTAAAGCTTCACCATTTTTATCAGTTTTTTTCCTCTCTTCTCTTCTCTTACCCGTTACTGCTTTTTAAGCTATAATTAGTCTGTGAGTGATATTCTCGATTACTAGAAATGGATTTGATTAATAAAAGACAACAAAGTGGATGACAGGAAATCAGAGGTGTCTCACATGGCAGATCCACTTGATCGCAAAAGAGAATAAAATATCTGATGTTTTACAAGATAAAGGACAAAGAGTGTAACCATGGAGAAGCAAAGGCTCAAGAAGGAGTCGTCTTGGTGTAAAAGCGGATACCGATAGCCAAGCCTAAGATAAGAAGAGGAACAAGGAACTGAAGGATCTTAACGAAAACTTCGGAGCTCTTGTCTTGGTTAGACTGGGTCTGCTTTGGAGGAGGAACAAACTTGGTTTTAGTGGGGATAGTGGCAGAGTCGATATCACCAACATAATACTCATCTAGCATGGCCTTTGCAGTAGTACTGTGTCCCACATCTTCAAAATCATCGGTGGCGTCTTTCCCTGAAACAGTAATTTGTTAAAATGTCATAAACATCTGTAAGAGTCGAAAGAAGTTGAAATCTGGTGTTACCTGTAGCAGTCAAGATCACCTCGTCGCCACCAGGATGGTCGTCCAAGAACTTTGTCACATCATATACCTATGGGAGTTTCAACATTATCAAACAGACAGGCATGCAGCATCAACTATCACATTCAAATTGCATCATTTTAGAAAAAAGGCCCATAGATCTGATGTACCGTGAAAATATCAAGATCGTAAATCTAACTCGACCCTACAGAAAACAAATGCGAAATCGGACCAGACAAGGAGAGTCTAAGCGCGAAGAAACTAATGAGAACGAAACAGAATTTAGATCCAAGTGAGAGAGAGAGTAAGAAGAAGAAACCTTGCCCTCGATGACGATCCAACAATCCTGGGAGGTACTGTGCTGAGAAACCTCCGCCAAGGTAAAAACTTTGCCATCTCCACCCATCTCCCTCCCTCAGCGTTTCTGGTGAAAGATGGGAGATTCGAAGAACAAGGTTTTATTTGGAATCTGAGATGCCCCTTTCACCAACCCGCTTAGTTGGATTTTTCTGTTAGTATCTCGTCTCCTTTTCTTTTTTAAAACGTCAATATTATTGATTATTAGAAACTGATTACAAAAACTGGATTACAAATCTAAAATACAGAATTTTCAAACAACAAATTATTACATAAGTAGATATAACAAAAATGTGAATTTAATGATATTTTACCAAATAAAGTCTTACTCGCTAACCGAGTATATCCGTTATTTTCCTTCTTTGTATTTGATATTTCTCAATGTAAAGTGTGACTTTGTCCGTTATCTCTTGGCTAAAAAACTTTTGTTTGTACACTGCATAAAGAAATCCATTGTGTTTAGTATAAGTTTTAGAACGTGGACAACCTGATACCAATACTTCTGTATAAGAGTTTTATACTAAAAAGATGATTGGACTTCCCTCCAGTGACGTTTCTACCAACTTGCTCCGACTCTTATCTCTAAATCCGATGATACGACTTTTATCTCCAAATCCGATGATACCAAGATCAAAAACCCAAATTACATCTTCGAACCAAAATGCGGAAGAGAATGAAACCGCAATGTCATCATCACTTTATGTTGCAATGATCACAAGCATGATCATGACACAAAGATACGCCAACCATAAACACCATTTTTTGCTTAATGTTTGTGGTCTGGGAACAGGAATGTGAGGATGCATCGAAAAACTCTTCAAAAGAGAAGGAGATAGTACATCATGATGGATTGTGGGTACCATATCACGAGATTGGAATTGTGATGTTGTGGTCGCCGGGAAGATCAAACCACAACACCAACGAAAACAGCGCAAATAGCGAGCAAAGAAGGAAGAAGACGGTTTAATAACCGTTAATATTATCGCCAAAGCGTTTAGAGGCTGTTCAAACAGACCCTTGAACATAATTATGAAAACATTGTACGTTGTTGTAGAAATTGAATTATCCTTGAACCGAACGGGGAATGAGAATCCCGATCATTACAATAAAGGGTGCGATAAGACAGAGCCTGAGACTGTATATGTTCCAATGTCACTATGCTAGACGGCGTCTGCCGAGGACTACCCGATGAATCAACGCTTAAATAACCCGATCGAACCATTTTTGGAAACACATGATCCAACAAGTCTGGAAAAAAAGTTTGTCGCCTTAAGATCGCCTCTTCAAAGACACTTTACTATGCGTATACACTCAAGTAATACACTCAGCGATGAACAATGATGTATGTGGAAACCGAACGGAGGAAAACGGCGTGATGGTGATCGGAGACGGTTACATTTTCGAGAGGAAGAAGATAAGGACTCACGCCCTAATCGCCCCTCATCTCCTTATTTAATCTAATTTATCTTCCAATTCTTTTTTTTTTTTTTTTCGTCAACCAAATTTTATTAAACAAAAGAAAAGAAGTTACATTTTGGCTTAAGCCCAATTTATACAACAAAGTTTAATCTTGCTCCATTTAGTTGTTACATGAAAGCCCAATTAATGATAATACAAATAAGCAAATAAAGAAACAACTAAAAAAAACAAAATATTCAGAGGAATTAGGCCATGCGTCGTTCTCTACTTCCAGATCAAGTTTCTGGATCTTTCTTGACGACAAAACATTAACGTCGGTAACTCCTTCGCTGGAGCATTATATTCTCTGCTTTATCCCTTTTGTGATTAGCTGGAATCTCCCCACTCCCTCCAATTAAGTACTGAAACACACAAAAGGATGTCTTTCGGGAGATTTTGCATCAACAAAACTCCCGTATCATCATCGTAACAATTGTGATATATTAAAACCATGAATTTTCGATCCAATAAAAACTTATTTCTGAAGAAAAAAAAAGGAACTAAGATCCTTATAATCGAAAAAACATGCATAAGGGAAGGAAGAAGATAAAGATCCAAGATTAAGCTTCCCCAAATTTACCGAGAAGCTTGTGATAACAACAAAAGGGAGAAAAACTGAACGAAGTCGGTAGTATAAAAACCGATCTAAATCGGATTTAGATCCGGGATGAAACCGGAAGAACCGATCCGTTTAAACGGAAATAGCCGGATACATGGATCACACCGGTGCCGGCTACTCCGGACAGCGGCAGAAATCTCTGCAAAAATTTTGTGAGCTCTAGATCTAGATTAGTCTGGAGAGAAAAAAAATAGAGAGGGAAAGTAGTCAGATTCATTATCAATTTATCTTCCAATTCAATCCCTTCTATTTTGATTATTTCTGTTTTGTATATATATCATAGGTTCATAGAGCCAAACCGGAATAGCATATTACACAAACCATATCATGATAAAATAGTCGAGTACCATGTGCCAAATTATTCGCTTTTAAGTTTAGATTATGTTGTAATAAGAGACAAAAAATTATATATATTCCTTAAAATTTGCAAACTCATTGAGACGATTGATAAAACTGGCCTAGGAAAAGTCATCAATTTCACCAGATTAATAGTAAAGAAAGTCACAAAAGTATTGTGTTGGGTGAGCATGCACTTTATTCTTCGGAGCAGTGCATCAAATTCAGAATGTTGTGGGAGGGAAATACTCATTTGCAAATTCCTTACATCCATAATTACTTACCTTACAGTTTCCTTTGTGCAAGACGATTGTAAGGCTGACAAAACATTTATATATTTCTATGATCGATAATGAAACATTATCCCCCCCCCCTCACAATCAGGAATTTTGACATAAGAGATGGTGTATCGCTCACCGGATCGTACTCTTGACCCTTTCCCAAGTGAGTGTCGCATTTTGGGCGAGTTATAAGGTATCATGTGGTGATTTATCAATATTACCAAACACTTTATCATTATGTGTCCTCCAAATATTCCACAAAATCCAAGGATAGTCATAATCCAGGATATCCAAAGAGAGTCTCCCCATAACGATGATCAAAATTCGCAAAAACATTGATAAAGCAAAAATTGCTAGTGATGTTCAGGAGATGCCCATGTTTGCAAAGTCTGTGGGCATTCAAAGAGAACATAAATTGTTGTTTCCTTTGTTTCCCCGCATCTGACATAAGTAGAATCACAATGTACCCCTCGAATTTTAAAGCTTGAACTTACCAATAAACAAAAAGAGATATCATGCTAAAAATGTTTTATGTGGACAGCATATCCTTCATGTGTCTGTCGTATGTTTACTTACATCGTGCCTATATACTAGTGGCATTGCTTTTTTAAAAATAAGTCATATTCCACTTTAATGAATTCTTTTAACAAAACTTTATTCCTAACTCTGAAACCACTCAGACATGCTTATGAAAAACATAACAACAATGAAAATTGCAATCATATTAATCAATAAAAGAGGGTTCCGAAAGCTTCTCTAAACGCAGAGGAAGAGAAGGACAAACTTCTTCCTTTGATAGCAAATCCGAAGTGGAATAAAAGAAAAAACAATGAAAAGAGATACAAAAACCTATTTCGCAGGGATACTAGTGAGCTTGTGAATTCTAATGATTTCTTCTGCTCTTGGCTTCTGTATTTATAGTGCAGAGGACGAGTGAGAAGTTAAGAGAAATCCGGAATCAGATTTGCGATAAGAATTCAAAAGTTTGGACTTATCCTCACTTATTCGACCAAATTCAGGTGTGATTCGATCAAATATTCTCTAAAAACGCGTCTTCAGTATCTTCCAAATATCTTCAACTGATTCTAATAACTCCAAAGTGGCAACGGTCTTTATCTGAGATTGTTCTCGAAGGTTCCAATGATTATCCTTACTCATTCGATCGATTGTAAGAGCCTTTCGATCGAATGGGCCTTCATCACTCTTGGGCTTCATTTTGACATCTCTTCAATGATTTGGGGTTAACTCCTTACTCATAAGGCCAAATGACTCAATTCCAAGCCCCACTGACAGCTAACTCATGTGGTTTGATTATCTTGAACCCTCACTTAAATCCAAATTAAACATCATTTTCGTTTGAGCCCGAACTTTGACGCTGAATTGCTGAAACTTGGTAGAAAATGCGTATTTATGACCTAAAAAGTCTTATTTTCACAAGAACATTTTCAACACAGGAATATGTGAAATTTCATACTTTTTAGTTTCAAATTCAATGGTTTCATTAGAAAAAACACCGAAAATCTATGCTAAAAATTGGTAAAATATCACCCTTATCACTTGTTATTAAATATATGAGAGGAAAATCTGGATCTGAAGAATTGGAAGTTGCGCGGGGACTTACCCAGAAGAAGAAGAGGAAGAATAACTGAGTAATGAACTTATGTTCGGATCTCGTCGGGTCTTGTTCTGTTCTCGGGTAATACCAGGAACGGATCCGGACCCGTGGGTAATTGAATGGAAGACCCAATAGGGTAAAATGCTTACACCCGAACCCGATCCGAACCGAGTTTTTTTGGGTCGGTTCCCGGTCGATTCCTTGTTGGGCCCTCGGGTCTAGGTAAAATTGCCAGGGCTACTTTGCAGGTTGATGGCGTTAGCTCTGCAAAAGGTTCTGCTAGCCTTATTTACTGGTTTGAACCTGTCGTAGGTCTAGTCTCTTGCTTTAATATTAGGTTAGCTGCTTAGGCATGTATACTATGCTATAAAATATTCACAACTTAAGTGGACTATTTCAGTTCCGGTGGATTTTATAGTTGGCTTGGTTGAGATCTCTTCGAGGTTCAGTGGAGCTAAGAAGTTGGAGTTGTGGAATCCTTGTAGCCAGCTTCTCGAAAGGGAAGACCAACCAAGAGACTATAATCCATAATTCTCTCTTGTTCAAGGAATTCACAATCTCTGACCACTTGCCTGTTAAACAAACACTCGAATTTGATAAAGAGCGAGTAACATGAAGACTTACTATATGTAATCAATCACCTGCATAATTCGTGGAAGCATTTCTTCTCCAATCTCAGAATCTAATAAACCAATCAAAACCTCCAAGGTAAAAATGTTTCAATGCCTTATTGCATCAAACCTCCAAAGTAACGATATTTCGATGCATTTATTGCTCCATCGGGTCCCTAAATACAATATATATGACAACAAAACAAACAATACCTCAACATCTAAAGACATATCAGACATCGAAAGTTTGAAGAGAAAGACCACCAGCTCTTAATTTCTTCATGTTCTTCTTCCTATTCATCTCCATCAACTTGGAGTTATTCTTTGTATCTATCTGTTTTCCATGTATTTAGTTGAAATACTTCATCCTAAGTAATATTCCACACCCAACTTCAACACCTAACACATAAAATGACATAGAGCATCGTTCGTGTGAGCTGTTTTCGTTTTTATTCCAATAAAAAAGTAGGGAGTTGTGTAAGCTTACAATATATTTTGTAGTGTGAGCTATTGAAGTGTCTTGAATTGGAGATAATCGGGATTTGGGAAGCTTCGATGGTGGAATCCACCGTCTCTGTGAACGTCTTTTGATAGAAAAACTTTACGTAACACATAATCGGTACATGAAGCATAATTTTCAACCGTCCTGGTTTTTATCAATTAGATAACTATTGTTGGTGATTCGCAAGCAACTGATTCTCACAGAGGTAACAAAACAGATGAGCCTAGATCATGTTCCGGGTACTGATAGTGAAAGGAGTCTGATTCTCTTATTCTCTGACTATCTTCTTCGCCAATCTCTTATCTCTCTCCCACGAAACCCTTTAGGAAACCCACGAGAAGTTGCAAGGACTGTTTCACAATACTCAAAAGGTTAAGATTCCCTTTCATCTAGATTATTCCCCATCCACTCGCGAATTAAAAAATGAATTCTAGCCTTTTTCCCTTTGACAACGTTACTCAAATTCCTATGACAGTAGGTTTGCTTGTCCATAGCATTATTTTAACCCAGAAAATCATCTGTATGAAATCGGAATTATTTTGAAAATTTGAAAACACACAATTGATCGATTTTTTGAGATAAATAATTTTTGGTCTTTGATAAATAGGTTTTAAACAATGGATAGATCAAGAACGATGGGTTCAAATTTGAGAGATTTTTTCATAGAAACTGTCGCCAAAATAATCCTGGAACTTTTTAGAGGCTTACATGTCAGTAACCCAATCATCGAAAAAATATTGATTGGCTAATAATTGGACACCTAATCAAATTTTCATTAAAGTTACTCCTTTTTTAGTTGTAAGGGGATTAGACGCTCCAAAAATATTGCATGTTCGATGTATGTAACCATTTTAAACTGTATTACTGTGATTATACATATAATAGTCAAACATATAATTAATATGAAACTTATCACAATCTCTATTTTATACAATTTAGAATTATAAATATGGTGGATGGTGAATATGTGTGTAGCAAATCTAATATTGTTTTTCCAAGTCTGACTAGTGACTTTTGTGTTTTTAATGTGGTTTAACTTTTAATCCTTAGGAAAAAAAAGAGTTGATATATGTCTAAAATCAATACAAATTGTTTGCTAGCTATTTTGAATGATGTTAACATGTAAATTAATGAAGGAATATTCTTATTACCCTTCTAAATTATGGACTACCAGTCTAACATATAGAAATTAGTAATGATTGTCACAGTTCATTAATAAGTTGTCTTTTAAAAATTTAATAAGACCTTGACAACTAACACCTATCGATGTAGTAGTAAAGGATCAAATCCACTAATCTCATATATCACATTATAATATACTAAATTATTTAATTTAGCGAAGATGATCAAATGATTGGGTTTGTTTGCTAATTTTCTATGGTTTTTAATTCAATATTATAGAAAGCGCTAGACCTAGGGATAATCGATGGATTGCATTAAAATTAACTGAATGTTTATTCAGGTTCTAAATTTTCCTATCCTCAACTTAAGTATAAATATAAATTGATCCACTTTCGTGGCATCAATTACTTTTCACAACAATTTATATACCTAAACTCTCGCCTGGATTTAAAAGAGCTAGAAAGCATTAATCAAGGTGATTTAATTTGTTCACAATCTACTTTAGCATCAACTTTCATTGGCTAAAGACAAATTGCTCTCCTAATGAGTTTTCTAGATGTCAATTACAACTTTCGTTTAAAAGACAACCCTAAAGAAGAAAACTAGGTGATCAAACTAGCTAAAGCCTTACATCATCATAAGGAGGAAGACTCTACATATCTAACCTATCTACATCCAGTTTCTATCCTACCAATCCATGATTCCCCTATATCTAACTAACTAACTACTTACACATGATGAAATGAACAAATACCAAAGACATTATGAATAACATGAATCAAGAAAAATATAAATCTGAGTGATACTTAATTGAAAACGAAAATAATGAAATAACAAGGTTTAGAAGACTTCTCCACAATCGAAATGAAAGGAAAAGAATGACAATGAGCAAGCCTTCAAGAATCCTCAAGAAAAAAAAGAACAAAAATCAAAGGAAAGGAGAACAAAAGTGTTTTTAAAGCAAAGGAGACTCAAGATGGCTGCTGTGGAGGCTCATGACTCTTTTATAGAAGAAGGGTTTTGTCCAGAATCAAGGAATTAAGTGGTGATTTGCCCAATTTTCATGATTGAATATTTCCCAAAAATGGCTCTCGCAGGCTCGGAAAGGATTAGGTTTGGAACGATCGTTCTCGTTCTGTGCACTCGTTTTGAAGCTGGACTGATATGTCTTCGGTAAAATAGTTATATCTTCTCAACCGCCCATCAGAATGACTCGAAACCACTGCAAAAGTGAAACGAACTCAATTCTATGTCGTGGCAAAATTTGAGATTTTAATTCCTATGGGAAGAACTTTGTCTGACACGATCTTTAAGACACTTTGGACTGGTTCTGCATTGTCATTTCACTTGTTTGCCTCTTTTTGCCTCAGATATTCATTCTGAAGCTTCAATTCAAGCTCCAATGCATTAAGCACCTGTTAAGACTCTAAACAAACCAAAATACTCAAAAAAAAAAAGAAAAAACAAGTGTTAAAAGGTGTTAAAAACGCAATATATCATTCATCTATGTTTGTTTGTATAGATGTAATAAAGCTAGTAAATAGCTACACATTTCTATACATCTATAACCCTTATTGTATATGTATATGGTTTAGAGTTTAGGGTTTAGGTCTATATGACATTTTTGTCTTATCAATCATACAACATTTTTTATATTTTATCTTCTATTTGTAAAGTAGAGTTTTGGATCTTTTATCTTATATTTATAGAGGGGAGAGAATAGAATAGATGTGAGAGGAGAGAGGAGAGAGGAGAGAGGAGAGAGGAGCTTGGAGCTTGAAAATTCACACCTACTAAGAGCATTTGCAACGCACATTTCTAAAGGGGTTCTAATATTAAAAGAAAATAAATTAAGAAGAAACAAATAATTGTTTAGGGTTAAATCTTTATAGTCAGTTCTTATTGTAGAACCCGTAGAACCGTGTCTTCCCCTTCTGTTTTTATTTTCTAGAAAAAAAAAAAAAACAATCCACCATTGACGATCGGTGGGGAATAACTGATCGAACAACCCTCTTTTTCCCTTAGTTTTCATGTTTGTTTTGCAAAACTAATTTGGTTTATGGGTCTATGTTTGGTCCAGAGCCGGATGTGAGATAGTCATTCAAAATAGGTAATTTTTTTCTACCTAGTAATGAAAAAAAAGAGTTATTTTTCTAATCTGTTGATATATCTCATATTTTACCGGTTTTTACTATAATAAACGTATAATT
>OVAP01000718.1:0-18847 GCA_900406295.1 Aurinia saxatilis
CTCCTAACTCCTGGTTAGTGAGAATAGTTTCCTGGTAATTCTTGTTGCTTCCGGTTGAGCTGCTAGGCATAAACCTGAAATAAACAAGAATAATTGATGTGTAAATAAATTAATTAAAAATAAATTCGAAAATTAAAAAATAATAATAATAATAATAAAAATTTTAAAACTAAAATCTATTGGCAGACAATTAAGTCCCCGGCAATGGCGCCAAAACTTGATGTGCTCAAATTTACCCTAAGAGCTAACTGCAAGAGTACAGTTATTTAGCTGCAGTATTTAGGGATCGAATCCACAGAGACTTTAGGTTGCCTATAGATTTAAGTATTAAAACTTTAATAAGGAGATTAAATAAATGTGACTAATCTAAAACTATTAATTAAAATTCAGAAAGTGGGTTTTTAAATTCAATAAAACTAAAGCTAGGTTATGGGTAATTCTTTGGGAAATCTGAATATATAGATCAGATATTAATTAGAGGATAATTAAGAACTGTCCTAGAACATGAATCACTAATGTAAAATCAGTCAACTGTCGTTGCGAAGATTATCTATGTTTAAATCCTAGAACTCCAAATTTCTTTGCAAATCCAATGAATTAAAACAAGCATTAATCCTAGGTTCAATTGGTTCACAAAATTTTTAAACCAAATTTCTTTGCAGATAAGTATTTTGCTCATCTAAATAATTCCAGCAATTAATTATGCTATCGCATCAATTAATTAACCTATGATCTAAATTCAAAGTGACCAACAATGAAGTAGCATTAAACACAAATTTAGATGAAGAACTACTATGTGATTCCTCTAATAATTATCTTAAACTATCAATTCATCATAACCTTAGAACTACCCTAAGCCTAACAAGCAAACTACTTAGACATATTAATTGAATCAATCAACATGGTCAAAGGAGAAAGCATGAAAAGAGAATTTCAATAAATAAAATAAGAGGGGTCAGAAATTCTTCTCTAACTGGCAGAGTACTAAAATTCTTCTCCCTAAAAGCTTTGGAACAGCCTCCTTGCTTAAGTCTCAATAATATTTTAGATATGTGAAACCTAAACCTAAAAACAAGTATTTATACAGCCAAAACACGATTTGGGTCTTCTGTGAATTTTTAGAAAACTTCTGGGCAAAACTGTAATTTTCCATTCTGATGGGCTTCGCACTGGATCCGCAATTGGTGTCGATCGACACCCTTAGTGAAATTTCCAAATTTTGCTTGACTCCGAATTTCTCCATGTGCTCTCCATTTCACTTGATCCTTTTTGCTCCATAAACTTTCTAAAAAGCTCCAAATTCACCAAATGCATGCTATAACTTGTAAATACTAATAAAGCCTAGAAAAACACCAAAACGACTCGATAAAACACTTTATATCGTGACTAAAAACCATAAAATCCACGATATATCAGCTAGACCTTGGGTAATTCTATGGGTGATATGAAATTCAAAGAGAAAATAATAATAAGAGGATAATTAAGACATGTCCTAGAACATGAATCACTAATGTAAAATCAACCTACTATCGTTGCGAAGATTATCTATGTCTAAATCTTAGAATCTCAAATTTCTTTGCAAATTCTATAAATAAAGACAAGCATTAATCAAAAGTTTAATTGATTCACAAAATCTCTAAACCAAATTTCTTTGCAGATAGGTATTTTGCTCATCTAAAATCATTTCAGCAATTAATTATGCTTTCACATTAATTAATTAACATATAGACTAAATTTCAGGTGATCAGTCTAGAACTAGCATTAAACACAATTTTAGATGAAGAACTATATAGGATTCCTCTAACTATTATCATAAACTATAGTTTCATCCTAAACCCTAGAATTACCCTAAGCCTAACAAGCAAACTACTCACACATATTAATTGAAACAATCAACATGATTGAAGAAGTATACATGAAAAGAGAATTCCAATAAATAAAAATAAATCAAGAGGGTTCAGAAATTCTTCTCTAACTGGCAGAGTAAAGAGATTTCTTCCCCCTAAAAGCTCTGGAACAATCTCTTTGCTTAAGTGTTAATAGAATTTTAGATATGTGAAAACTAAACCTTAAAAAAACTATTTATACAGGCAAAACACGTTTTGGGTCTTCTGGTAATTTTGCATAAGTTTCTGGGCAATTTGTGCAACAAAAGGAAAGTTTCCTTTGCTGATTTAGAGGGGGTGTCATTCAACACTCTTATGGTTTCGTTCGACACCAAGCCAATCCTCGGCTTACTCTATTGCTCGCAACAAGGACATGTCTTCACTAAAACTATCATATCTCTTCAACCGTGAATCGGAATGAGTTGAAACCACCACCAAAGTGAAGTTAACTCAATTTTCTATCTTGTGTCAAAATATGAGATAAAAAATACAGCGGGAACACCTTCATCTGATATGATATTTGAAGCCCTTCAGATTGGTTTTGCATCATCATTTCGCTAGTTTGCCTCCAAAAGCTCCAACACAATCTAGGATGCTCCAAAATAATCAAATGTGTGCTTTAACCTGTATATACTAATAAAGACTAGAAAACACCTAAAAGACTCGATAAAATACTTTATATCGTGGCTAAAAACATAAAAACCATGATTTATCACAGTGAAGAGTGATAAATTATTAGCCGTGTATTTCTTTTTTCCCAGATACTAAAGAGAGACTTCTTACTTGCGTTGTTCACTTAGGTCGGATCTGTTCAAGGATCAACAAAGTTTGGAAAAAATCTGCAATGGAGGATGACTTGCTAACACTACCAAACAGTGCATTAGTTAATGAAAACTTCGTGTCATTGAAAAGGAAATCAGACGAGCAATTGGGGCACGATGCGTGTAATATGTTTGGTTGTTTAAGGGGTGAATGTTTGATGGGTACGAGTATGACACACATATTAAACTCCGAAAGTGATGAGCATGGCGTGAAAAAATACATAGGCGTGAGAATTTTTCTTAGGAAGTTGTTATTAAGGAGTTGCTCGACCAGGATGCTAATTTCATGACTTTCATCTCCACCCTCAATAATCTAGAAGAAATTATTCCAAAGATACGCACTTTATCTTGGAATCGGTAAGCTCTGCTCCGCATATGAGTAAGAGTTCTATAACATGATATTTATCCATTATGTTTTTTTTTTCTTTCAGGATATTTGTTGAGTATTTCACCTAGGTTGCATCTGCTTGTGCTTCAACAATGTATGGAAGCTCATTTTCGTAAGGAATTGCTAATGCCGCACTGTTTTACTTAGCCACTATACACACTGCAGATCTGAATCCGTTGTCAAACATGACTCTGAAAGAAGACGCGGTAGAACTGCTAGGCAGTCTCGAAAATGATTGTTTGGTCAGGTTGAGAGAGCTATGTGGGGATAATTAACTTGAACATGTGATACATGCGTTTAGGGGGGCAATCTAAGTTTTGGATCAAGTTCAAGTTTGTTAGATTGCGAAATATGTGATAAAAATTAATCCAATTAAAACGTAGATCAAGTTTTGTAAGTTTTAAACCAAGTATAAGTTGTTTGGATACTAAATAGTTTGAACAAAATAAAACTAAAATTTATTTTATATGAATTTTTTAAGTTTGAATTGGGTTTGGTTATTAACGTTTTCTATAAAATACAATAAAATTAAAAGTATGTTCTTTAAATCAACATCAATAAATAAGATAATTATAAATCAATAAATAAAACAAATACATTTTCTTAATATTTTATTAAGATTCTCTTAACATTTGCTTAAAAATTCTTTAACATCTTTATCATTGTCTTACGATTTCCGTAACATCATCTCAACATTGTCTTAAAATTATCTTAATATTATCTTGATATGCAAAATTATATAAATAATGAAATAAATCTCTAATCGTTTTAGTATCTTTTAAATTATGGACCCACATTATTATATATTGACATGGTAAAAATATATGATTTTTATATATATGTAATTAATAAGATATGATTAATAATATTATATGAGTTATCAATTACAAAATCTAAAATATTTAAAATAATATTTTTTCTATTTTTTTAATTTCAATTAGACCAGCACTTGTAGCTAACGGTTGTGTTAATGTTGCATTGTTGAAAATTGTTAGACCGTGTGTTGAGGTTGATCCTCATCTAGTGATTTGTAAATGATCTCATGTACATTTCTATTTCTATGTTTCCTCAACTAGATGGAGTAGATGTCAAACCGTGAAGGCCAGGCCCATTAGAAAGCCCATTAATGGTTCAATAAAGTCACCAGCAATAAGGGGGATACAATTAGGGTTTGTTTCTTTGTTGGATCTGATTGTCTTCATTCGTTTGCCAGATTAAAGCCCCTTTAGAAAAGTGTTTACAAGATACTGTACGAGGAGGTGGATAATCCATCGTCTGATGTATTAATCTCATGGGGATGAAACAACAACAGTTTCGTTATTTGGGATCCGAAAGAGATAAGTGACAGAAAGACTCTTGCTGATCTCGATGGCGGCATACACCGAAAGCTCTTCCCCATGCTTAAGCTTCATGTAAGTTTATAAATATATATATATATATATGTATATATATATATTGATTTCAAGGTTAATCTCTATCTCTCATTCTTGCTATATATATGTTTTGTAGGGGTTTAAACAAGTTCCTCGGTCTGACCCGCCATTGGAATTTAGAAATCGCAAATTTGTGAGAGGTAGACCGGATCTTTTGAAGCAGTTGCAGGACAAAGCTATGTCGGATAATAGAAAGAGAGTTATGGCAAAAGAAGCTAGAGCAAAGGAATTGGAACGTATTAATCGTCTACATATCTGATCGTCATGCTTTGCTTGCTTTCTAAGCAACAACCTTTTTACTATGGTAATGATATATTTTTATCCTACACTTTCTTGGCATGGCAGCAACAACTCGTGTACCTTTTAGTTTGATCTATAATCATTTATATAGAATAGTTATATTTTTTAAAGAATGAAAATTTTTAAATACTTATATCCAGGATAATGAGTGATTTTTAAACTAAAAATCACACACAAATCATATCAAGTAAGAATACTTCTCTTTCTATAATGGTGGAATCGAAATATGACGTACGTTGTCTACCATTGTCAATGTGGTATAATAAGTATGAGACTATGAGTTACCCATTCCAAAATTCATCCTGGAGTTTTGTAGACATAGAAAGTATGTGATGTGTCGATGTGACATCAGCTTAATCGCACCAAAAAAAAAAAAAGACATCAGCTTAATCGCTCCTTGCGAACAACAAAGATAGCAATGAGATCAATGTATCCTTGCAGACATCCAAGACTCTTCCGTTCTATTTCCTACTTCTACATTCCTAGAACAAGATCCTTAGCTCAGCTTTTGATCAAACACAGCTTTTTCGTTTTGGTTAACGTGAGAAATTCAAATTAAAATTCATACTGATTTCTCAAATCTACAATTGTTATGTTAATCCTGCGCACTGGAAACTGAGGAAAATGTCTAGTTAAAGTTGAATTTTAGCCTAAACACAGATAATAATTCACTACTTTCCTACGAGGCTACGACCATTAGCTTTTTTTTTTTTCCTTTTACGATCATTTTAATTCCGATTTAATAGTTGAATCCTATAGAGAGAGGTGGACAAAATATCGGTTAAATCCAATTCGATTCGATATTTATTTTGATTTGATTCGAAAAATGCAAATATTTCTAATGATTAGAAGCAAAACAAATAGTAAACTATAATATCCATAAAAACAAGTCAAATACAAATATCATTTAAAAGAATGTCAAGTATCTGATCCAATCTGTTATCTATAAATATATATATATATATATATATATCAGTAATGTTTTTGTCTAATAAAATATAATTTTTATTTGATTTATGAAGATTATATTCGATTTTAGTCCATTATATAGTTTGATGAAAAAATTTATTAAAATTTTTGTAAAATATAAACTTATCTAAAAATATAAATTATAAGTTGTGTTTGATTGTATATTCTTAGAAAAAAATTGTTTCCAAACAGATCATATAGGATCGGATTGGATATTAAAATAAAAATTTTGAATCAGATATTATTTAAATATTGGATTGGGTTGGATCACAAAATTCATTATCCATATAAAACAAATCAGATCACAAATACTAAAAATTTGTATCTATTTGATCTGTGCCTACCCTATACCTATAGATACTCTTGAGTCTTGACAAACTCGAACTCTCATTGCTTCCACCAAGTATGAAACCATTAGAATACCCACAATATGCTTACAAAAGATGCATATTCACTTTTACAGGTTATCTTCACTTTTGAACTTTGACATATTATCTGATTTATTTTCCCCCTTGGACGGCTAGGACTTTATGTCCATGTGTGACTAAATGGTCTTAATTTTTACTTTAGAAAAGGAGTTCTTATTTTCTTTTTATAAAGGTTTTGAAGTTGAGTTTTTGATATTTTACTTTTCTTATAAGAAAGTCATTTCACTTTCTAATTAATATAATGGTCCAACCATGTTTGGATAATACTCCTCTTTTTGTTTGACTTCAAAAACATTTGTTCTGTAGATTCCCAATTTCAAAACAAGTTTTTTGTTACAAATAGTAATAGGATGTCAAATATATTCATAATATATATTTTTGGTAAACTACTTATAAAATCTACAAATTTAGATTCAACTTAATTAGCTTTGGGTACGAGTTAATTAATTATTTTAATATAAAAGATTATTTAACGACTTAAAAACAACAGTATTTGTAAAAGTTGTAGGAATAACCAATTAGAAAGTTGATTATTAAATTTTATCATTAAAAATCGCTTAGTAAATTTTATATTATAATGAACGAAAAGTATCATCATCGAAAACTAACCTTTTTCTGTAGAAATTACACTTTTAAACTTTGGACACCTCATTTCGACGTATAAGTGACGTATGGAATACGTTGCTAGACGTCGACCATTTTGTGATATCACATGTGATTATAGAAGCTTCTGACCGTACGGATGACAATAATTAACTATCGAAGTCCATTTAGTCCACTTTTGGTGACAACATAAATTAATTGTTATCACCTTAATTATAGCTAGCTTTTGGGAAAATTTTGACGAGTGCATTTTAACAACACATGTATTTTAAAT
Organism: Aurinia saxatilis; assembly: GCA_900406295.1. Taxonomy (NCBI): domain Eukaryota; kingdom Viridiplantae; phylum Streptophyta; class Magnoliopsida; order Brassicales; family Brassicaceae; genus Aurinia; species Aurinia saxatilis. The sequence goes on from OVAP01000718.1 coordinate 7,103, forward strand.
TGGATACATCACATATTCGAAATCCGAGTTATATCTTGATGTGATTAAACTTGGGCGGTACGTACGATCTATATTTGTAGGTTTTAGATATTTGTACGAATAATTACTGTCCGAGAGATGTACGGACCTAAATCTAGAATTTTTTGATAATTTTTGTAAAGGCAAACTTATGATCTAACCAAAATGTTGGACTCGATAGGCTTTGTGTGTTATCGAGTTTGTGACCCATATCAATTATATAGAGATATCACTTAAAATGAAACAAAAATTTAGTTTTTGTAATTAATAAACTTAAAAAATAGAGATAAAACTGGAAATTTGATAATAAATCTGCATTGAAAAAGTAAAACGTCACTTAAAATAAAACAAAAATTTAACTCTAAATCTATATTTATTATAAATAGGAAGGAGTATATGTTCTTTTAATGTTAAAAGTATTTTATACAACCCTGCTTGATATTAATGATTGAGTAAATGGCTAATGATGTTTAAGACAAAAAAAAGTAGCTAGAAAAATATTAAATAAAGAGTAAGGGCATTTTAATATGAGAGTAAATTAGGTGAACTCTATGAATCTCGAAACTTTGACCACAAGTGATTGGTTTTGTGTGTGATCAAGTGGGCTACATATTAACACAACACGAAGTGTATGCAAGAAAAACACGTTTTTGTGATTGTCAAGGACATGGAGACACAAACAACCGGGAGCATGTAAAACAAAGTTTGGCTTTTCGCTTTGCTTCGAAATTCATATTACGCAACCGCCCAAGCTTTCTCTTGCATTTTTATAAACTTTAATTATTTGTTTTTTTTTTGTTTGTCAACAATTATTTGATTCTTTGTGTTGAAGTCAATATATTTCACTTTTGTTATTTTTTCTTGGTTCAAACTTCACAACTCTATAAGCAACCAAAGAAAAAGGAGAGTTAAACATTGATGAATTCTGATTATTGACACCGTTTTCTTTTATTGTCTTTTAAATATATTGTAAATGTAAACAACTACGATAAGTTTTCTATTTATTCGAAACATTAAAGTAGTAGTATTTTATTATTTGTAACTAGGAAAGCTCTAATCCCTCCTCTGGTTTAAGACCAACCTTTACTAACACCTTATAAAATGGAAAATCGAACTACGAGCACACTTTATTCGGTGGTTATTTTATAATCACATCTGATTCAGGATCTTTATCTCATAAGTCTGTATTGACAATTATAGTAATGTACCAAACACCTTTTGGATTGATTTTGTTTAATTGACACTCTAAACATAAGACTTTGCCATATAAAGTGATGGGGAAATCATTAGGGGTCTCTAGAAGCGGAACAGCCAAAAAGTCACCATGTCTCAATATACAGCAATAAATAGTTGACAAAAAAATCACAAGTCAAAATCACCGCATTTATTCGAACACAAATTATTTACTTTCTCTGTTTATTAAAGATTGTCGTTTTGACTCTTTGTATATAAATTAATAAAATATATTAAAAATTATGTTATGACCCTACAAAATAAATTAATTGTTCATATTCTTTTTTGTTTTGAGGTTAAATTCGATATTTAGTATTAAAAGTTATATTGAAAAATGAAAACGATATTTTTTTGTGAAACAACAAATTAAGTATAAAACGACAGAACTGAGAGAATATGTTATATACTTTTATTTTTTTGAAATTATGTTTGTCCAATCCAGCAGTCAAGAAACAACAGCTCATCCAAAAAGGGGCCCAGTGATGTATTATTGAGTTTCCACGTGTTGTCTATCGTAAATGGTGTGTGATACATACACATGTAAAGCGATTACCAAAGAACCCACGCCGTGATTTCAATAATTTGGAGGCTTTTTCTGCATTAATTACATGGACACGTGTAACTGCCTCATTAGGAACCTTTTTCATATAATCCCATGAAACAGTAGTTGTCTCTTTTACTTCTGCACGTAAAGATGGAGGACACGTGTTGTCATGTTCACGCGCCGGTAACTCTTGCTGGCTCCGGTCATCTCTTTAATTGTATATGTAGCAACTTTCACTTTCTACATGTGAGTTTCCTAAGAACATTTATCATTGGTGACATAAAATAATAAAGGTTCATTTAATCGTAAAGATAAATGTAGTATTCTCTCCGATCTAAAAATTAATGTGTTTATTATGACATATTAATTCTTTTATAATATGTGTGAAAACACAAAAAATATCCATCGATTTAGAATATTATTGTTCTCAGTAGTTAGATTCTTTTTTGTTTTTTGTGATTGATATTTATTGAACCGGTGTATTATTTTTTATTGTTTTGATAATGGTTACCAATCAAACATCTCCTAAAAATATCAATTAAATATCAATTATTTGTTCTTTTATATATAATTGTTAGAGAATACTGTTGAAAAACAGTTTTATTTACTGGAACACAGTTTGGTTTACTTTTTCAGCAAATAGCTAGTGTACATGTCTTTCATTTCAACATGTTTTTCTGTTTGGAATACATTATTTTGATGGATTGATATCAAGAGCCTAAATTGTGATGGGTTGTGTATGTTTTTAAAAAAAATTCAAACTATTTGATGGAAATGGTATATTGTTATCCTAACAAATTAAAATTTACACAAACCATCAAAATACAATGATTCAAACTTTGTTCTATCAATAAAATGGTAGATATATATTTCAAGTTTCAACTAATAAACTACCATAAACATTTTTAGGAACAATTCAGAGTTTGTATGTCTATTATAACAGCATCCGTTAGCCATAGAGATGGTATAGAATGGAACACAACTAAAAACCATTAATTAATTTGTAAAGTTACTAGAGATCTTGCTGGAAATGCATGTGGAGGAGGATCTTGTGATCATGAAAAAAATATAAAGTATACAAATGTACATGGTGAATCATTTGGACTATATTGGTTGGGATCATACGTTTCCATTAATACCTTTTGGGAAACATGACATAAGTCAATGATGTAATTATGAAAATATTATGTCTATATCAGGAAATTTCAGCACCACATATCAATTATACATATCACTGAGTCAAATATAATATTTACAGGAGAGTGGAAGACTATGCATACGTAGCAGTAATGCCGGCCAAATATAAATATTTAAGTAAAAAGTGGATATCAATAATAGAAACTCCATTATTAAAAAAATGGTATTAGATATGATAATAAACTCTAAAGAAATAACTACATAAACAACAAAGAAGAAATAGTATTTTACATGTAAACAAATCCACATACAAATTACAACAAATTTTAATAGAAAAAACTCAACCCAATGGATTATTTTTACTTAAGTTTTTTGGGAATTATATAATAAAACCATTAACGTCCAAGAAATCAGGAATATCAAACTTCATGAGATTACTACAATAGCTTTCCATTTCATCCTCAGTGCTGCAACTGCTACTATTGATGTAAGTCGTTGAGCTCGAGTTTATCGGAGTCGGGCTCGATGTTGGCGTGGTTAAGACCGAAGTAGTGAAGTTGAAGCTCTGGTCTGAATAAGAAGGGTCTAATACAAAGTCAGAACTTGAATAATCGTTGAAAGATGGAATATTGTAATCTTGGACCGACGTAGTTGAGGTTGAAGCTAGAGTCTGGTCTCCAAAACCATTGAACTGATGATGATCCAAGTCATTGACTTGAGCTTCATTGGGGAATGGTGGCAAGCAAGATTGGAGTTCTTGAGTAAACATGTTGTCGAGTTGATCAGTTTGGTATTGGTTTACTCCATTTTGGTTAAATTCATGATGATGATGATTGTAAACCGCTTGGTTCTCGTGGCTTTTCGAGTCTTGATCAACTGCGAAGTTTTGGTTTTGGTTTTGGGTTTGGTTTTGGTTTTGAGAAAAGAGAGAGGTCGCGAGTTTGAGTATCTCAGGGTTAACCAACGGATGTTGTTGCTGATTACGACGATGAGCATCCATCATGAACCTTGACACGTCCATATGATGCGAAGATGAATTGTATAAAGATGATGCCAAGATAGATGAGATGTCTAGGAGATCGAGTCGTGGACTATGAGTCACTGGATCAATCCCCATTCTAAGTAGCTTCTTTCTTATATGTGTGTTCCAGAAATTCTTGATCTCGTTATCAGTTCTTCCAGGCAAACGCGCCGCAATAGCAGACCATCTATAAAAAAACCATCAAGAAACCAAACACATAAGAATCTTGAACTTTATACTATAGTTCAAAAACTATATTGTTAGAGAAAAAGTGAAAAATAAACTCACTTGTTCCCTAAGAAGCTATGAAGCTGAATAATAGTTTCTTCTTCTTCGAAAGAGAACCTTCCTCGTTTTATATCTGGTCGGAGATAATTAGTCCACCTTAGTCGACAACTCTTGCCACATCTTTGCAAGCCTGAAAAGATAATCACAATTTTTTAAATTTTTTAAACTTTTAGAAAATAAAAAAACATGATTAACATGCAGATTAAGATACTAACCAGCATTTTTGGGGAGGGTTCTCCAGTTACCATAACCATGTTTCTGGATATACTCAACAAGCTTCTGGTCTTCTTCAGACGTCCAAGGCCCTTTCTTGAGCCCTGTCTTCTCGCAACAAGGTGATCTTCCCATTGATTATTGTTCGATGATTAATCAGAAAAATGATTAGTTTGGCTTCTTAATAAATCAGTGAGTTTTAAGGAGGCAATAAATAGAGAGAAGAGATAAATAAAAAAGGTGAGTAGGGTCCGTAAGGGGAAGTACAAAGTATATATAGAGGAAGAGAAGAAGAAGGAAGTCAAAAGGATTCGGTGCCGTCCTCTGTTTCTCGATTGGCATACGTGTCCCCCTTTTATCCCAAAGATCAAAATATCCAATATTTTCTGCGTTTATACCATGTTTTTTTAAAATTTTTATTATTATGTTTGGGTTTTTAAACTTTTTTTACCTTTTATGGTCCCTCCCTAGCTTGTCTTGTATTGGCTTTTGATGATTTTGTTTTGAGTTTGAATTTGTTTGTTCTTCTTTTCTTTTGGTCAAAAACACATTTATAGTGCTTTTAAAAAGCATAGATGCATATCAGACAAAACAAAAATAATCTTTTACAAAAACATAATTGTATGTTTCAAGTTTCAAAAATAAAATAAAATAATAAATAAATAAATAAAAAGATATATATTACATTATGTAAATTTCAGTGTTAAAGTAGTTCAATGTAATTGGTAATCTGTCTATTTTGTCATAGTTATATTTCAGTGTTAAAGTAGTTCAAAAACATAGTCGTATGTTTCAAGTTTCAAAAAAAAAAAATAATAATAAATAAATAAAAAGATACTCCCTCTGTTTCATAAGTGTCGTTTTAGAGTTAAATTTTTGTTTCATTTAAGTGTCGTTTTATTTTTTCAATGCAGATTTATTACTAAATTTCCAGTTTTATTCATATTTTTTAAGCTTATTAATTACAAAAACTAAAAAATATAACATATTAAATAGGGGTAAAACGGAAAATTTAATAGTTTTTTTAATTTGTATGAAATATGCCAAACGACACTTTTTAAGAAACAGAGAGAGTATATATTACATGATGTAAATTTCAGTGTTAAAGTAGTTCAATGTAATTGGTAATCTGTCGATTTTGTCTCGGGGGCACATATATGTGACCGTCGATTATATTGTATTTGCTTGGTTCGGACAAATAAAATTTACAGACAAAAAAAATAATTCAACACAATTGGATCCTTGGTCAGTGTTACAGTTCTTCTTTTTTTTTGCAAAATAGTTTTTTTGGCCAGTCCAAGATTGCAATATTAGTAAGTCATAGTTGAGAAATGAAACAAATTCTATAAAACAAAGATTATCATTTTTCTTTGTTTCTTGAGTATTGTTAAACTTACTAATTAATTAAGATACCTTTGCGGGTGATCAACATTTTGTTTTGAAAATGAAGTCTTATTGAGCAATATAACGCTTTCTTGATGTATTGGAACTTTGGTAACCTTTAAAGGTAGATATAATGTTGAAAAAAGTGCAAAAATATTATATGAGTCATTCAACCTAAGAAAGAAAAACAATAGTGTATTTAGTGGGAACAATAACCATTAATAGTCGTTGAGAAAAAGAAAAAAACACTCATCAATAATCTTTAAAATGTTTATAATGTCCACATAAAATTATATAAAAAACCAATAAAAATTATACAACCTAGTTTTAGCATATGAGATTTGATGTACCCTTAATCTTCTAGATTTTTTTTTTTTTGTCAAATTCAAGATGCATGTAACAAAATGTTTGATTACACAAGGTATCTTGTTTCAATAACTTATGAATACGTTTCAACCTTACAACTTTTTATATCTGAAAACAGAATATGTAATTTTAAATTACCTTTTCTCAAGTGCTATCATGACTTCTAGACTTCGTTTTTCTTATCTTTTAATCGGACTAGTGAGTTTGAGTGATTTAACTTATATCTCATAGTAAAATGTAAAAAAGAAATTGAAACAAAAAATCCTTTTTCTTATAGCTTCAACTTTTTTTTTCCAAAGTGGTAGCTAGCTTCGCCAGGATAAGAAAAATGAATAATGTTGTAATTTTATGATACTAATTTCACATTCTACGAAATGAAAGAGTTGATTCACCGTTGTTACATAAGTACATATTAATTGGCACGACTATATTAAAAATAAATTAGAAATAATGATATGTTGTAGTATTGAAAAATTTAAGAAGTCGAAAAAAGAAAATGGTGATAACGAAAGTAAGACAATCAAAGGGGGAGTCGCTCTCCAAGCTCTGTGGGAAGGTTTCACATTAGCTGTCGCCCACATGAAGTTGCCACCTCACTCCCCCCTTCTCCCTCTTTTCAACTTTTTCCCCTGTTTTTGTATTTTTCATTTTTTTTCCTTTCAACTATTTTCTTCCAGTTTTCTTAGAAATTTATGAGTAGTTGCCATAAAGAAAAATTGTTACACCAAAATAAAAATATCTTCACGAGTCTAATTGTAAACTACCTTTTTAATATATGTAAGAGGTTTTAGAGATCCATGTCCGTACATCCTCTAATACTCGGAAACAAAATATGTTTATGTGATCTCGTTTTGAGAATGAACCAACGATCTGTAAACTTTTACTAAAATTTTTATTAGTTGAGTTATTGGTTTTTGTAATACTAACATGAATATTTACTTTAGTTTTTGCTTTTGAAATTTACATTTTAGATAAAAAACAAGTAAGATTGAATTTATCATTGAATGGTCTTAGTATTATTATAGGGTGATTGTATCGATAATTTTTTTGTGGTAATCCCAAACCTAAAATTCAAATTAATTTCCAAAAATTATAAAATTAAGTTCTTAAACCAATCATAGTAGAAAAACTTGAATCATTGTCCCTCGGCCGAACTAACAAATGAAATACAGGTACGGTTCAATGATTTTTAATTTCTATGTTAACAGAAATACTTTAGCTAAAATATTGGGACCAACCGTTTCGCATGGATTGCGAGGTCCAAGTATCATTGTTCACTCTCACACCAAAAGTCAATTTTTGCTTATTATATAAATATACTAATGCACATATAGTATTATAGAGAAAGGAGAGGGCATTTAATTTGAATGGCAATAATGGAGTTTGGTCATTGCCGAAATTTTGAAAACATTAATTGTGGAGAGATTGTGATAACTTTATAAACTAGAAGAAAAATGTTATCCACCAATAAATTCGCGACTGTGTGCATGTTTATTGCATACACATATGATGTTTAGCTGTTGCTCTCTGTTTCCCAAATGATGGAAGACCAATCTTTTGTATCTATTAGCTTTTCCTGTGTGAGATTTTGAATATATATTATACATATACACAATATGTATAATATATGATTGTGATTTTCGAATCCAAACATTTAAATATTAGATAATCTTGCTTGGTCACTATTCACAATTAGGCAGATGACTAGTTAATTATTATAAGAATATATATATTTCAAAAATAAGATACACTATAAGAAAATCCAAATATTTTCCTAGTATGTATATATAGTATAGCTGCTATAGCCAATAATGAAAATGTTTTACATAAAAATGTAATTGTATTAGGACTTAATTGAGATTAACAGTTGAGCCAAAAAGTAGAAATGTCATGAAATCGCCTGCTCTCCCATGTAGCTAGACGTGAGCCATTGTTGGAGACCTTCGCGGTGTATTTTTTTAGAATCTCCAAACAATTTTAATGAACTAAACCTGTTACGAATATATATTGATAACCACTCTAAATTTGAAAACGAGAACCATGCATGACCGAGCGAATAAAAACAAGTCTTAAGCCATGCCGAGGTCGCAACGGCCGGCACAGAAAGGAATAGCTCACTTTTTAAAGAAGCTCACGTGTTGGCTCGAAGGGTAGTATCGTCATTCAATAGAAAACGAAACACACGATTGGTACATTTGCATGGGATCACTTCTGGGACCATTGGCCGGTTATTTGGACCACTATCTACTCGACTCGTGTTCCTCTGCCTCCATTATTACCATTATTTTAATCAATGTTTTTCTTTACATATATGTATATATATACTCCCTCCATTTCTTAAAGACTGTCGTTTTGATTTTTTGCACACAAATTAATAAAATATATTAAAAATTCTGTTATACTCCTAAAAAATAAATTGTCTGTTCATATTCTTTTAGAAATTTAGTATTAAAAATTGTATTGGAAAATGAAAACGACACTCTTTCTAAACGAAAAAATAAGTATAAAACGACACTCTTTAAGAAAACGACACTCGACTCGTGTTCCTCTGCCTCCATTATTACCATTATTTTTAATCAATGTTTTCTTTACACATATATATACATATTTTCCGCATAACTCAGCTTCATATATAGACCCAAAAGTTTTTAAAAGAGATATAAAAAAAGTATAACATGATGTTTAATAGTAGCAATTTTGTAAAAATACGTGATTTTTTAAGTTTTTTATTTCAAAATACCAGTATTTATTTTGAATTCCAATAATAACACAAATTTAATATAAAAAATGACTCAGAACTCATTTTTTAATGGAGGACATTTAAACTCTAAAAACTACAATATATATTGTAAACGTATTACTGAAATGTTCTTTACATATACTATCATTAAAACATCGGAGCGAGGAGCATATGTCCGGACGAATCCTCGACCATTATGAGCTGATTTTTCTTACATATATTCCCATGCAACCAAGCATAAAAAGGTCAACATTATAAGCACACATAAGCACAAATAATCAACTATTGATTCATCAAAATCTTCAAATAATATTGATTGAGTAACGATAAATTTGTGAATTTTCAATTGGCCTTGAGAGGAATGGTCGTATCACTTTCAAAACTATATTATTTATTATTTTGTAGTCATGGAGTAAATCTAGTCCAACGCATAATAAATCTGCAATCTCAATATCTTATTCTTCTCAAACCCCAAATTATTAGGAACAATGGAAGTATGGAACATCACGCATACTCAGTATAATCTTGCTATAACCTATTTAGCTAATTTTTAATTATGATTAACAACATAAACGATCCGTAATTTTCGGGTTATGTCTCGGAATTTGATATTTAAGAATCTATAGGGTCTAACGACAAATGAAATCGTTATAAAGTGCGAAATTATGCCATTGAACCAATAAACTAATTAGTCAAATCTAAATTAATAATTAAGAATAAGATTAGGTGTTAATGCTATATTAGGCTATAACCTGTCGAGAGACTAGCTAGGGCTTGCTTGAGCATGATAGATCATTTGCCACAACGAGAAGCCCACGTGTATATATTTAGTTGACCAAATTCTCATTTGTTAATTAACGTTTTTTGACAAATGATTTATTTGATTAATTATTTATACAGTTATGGTCCACAATTGTTTCATACTATTAGCTGCAACAAAGCACCGCTATTCAAAACTTTATCCGATAATACGACAACACATTTATAAGCATTAATTAATTACATATATTTGCTAATAGTAAAATCTCATATCGAAATTTAGACTAATTTTCATAACATATAGATTACCCATTTCTTTTTGTCGAAGCTTTTTTTCTTTTAAATGATCTACAATGATTACCACATTCACAATGACTAATCACGATTAGAAATGTGTATGAACACTCAATCCAAAAAATTTAACTCGAAACTACCATAAGCAAGTTCTCATTAGTTAATTAATGTTTTTGACAAAATAATTATTTTTTAAGTTGTCGCATATATATACATGTTTCATAAAATTAGTTGCAAAAACTTTATCCGGTTGTGCTCAACATAAGATTTTTCTTTTTTGATAAAGGTTTTTCAATTTAAATGCTGAAAAGAAATCACAAGACTATGATTTTTGGTCATACATTTTTAAAGAGTAGTTTAGGGACCTGCACTTTAATTATTTTTGTGAAACTGTAGAAGTTAAGTCACAAAAAATGTTGAAAAACCAAATTTTCTCATCATGACCATTTAACACTTTTACAATCACAATGATCAATCATGATTGAAATCGTTTTGGGGGATCTTTGAAATCTAATTCTTCAACCTTTACCCATAATTCTTTTTTGCTTCTATTGTTTTTTTTTTTTTTGAAACTTTGCATCCGTCAAACTTTGCTTCTATTGTTTGTCGCAAACAATATACTAATCTTTCTTGTGAATTGTGATTGTATCCAAACACAAATGCACCAGTGAGGCAATAATAAGAGCCACACATATACAACTTTCATCAAATAATTCTTCAAATTTATTTGAAAGAGGACAAATTAAATTATAAAAAATGATATATGTAGTTCTGTGGTATAGATGTTTTCAGAATCTCTGTTTCGTATAAACAAGTTCCTTTGAACCCTAAACAGTTGAATGAAAGGAGCAGAGTCAGCAGACAATGACCAAAGATCCATTTATCCATTTATTAAAAAATCATATAGTTTGATACGAAATCGCAGCGGTCGTGTAGTTGATGTTGCCACTTAAGGCACTTACGTAAGACTCCATGCAAATTATAATTAATTTGATTATAAATTTGGTCAAATTATGAGGATTTGTTCGATAATAGAGTTGATGGAAACCTTGCTAATATTATAAATTATCATGTGAAATTTGGAGGAAAGACAGCAACACACTCGAGAACTCTCTCGAAAATTGAAAAGATTCGTTCTTAAATCTTCTCTCTTAAAAAATAGTTGATCCAAAATCTCCAGGCTATATATAAATACTGCCAAAAAATAAAAACACAAAATCATATCTCACTTCATTTAAACTATACTACAATTACTTTCCTGATGTTGGAGTTGATTAATCCTATTCTTGCAAAATAAATCAATTATGTATACTTATATGAATTATATGACTTTGTATTGATTAGAAAATCTACACTTGTACTTATATGAATTATATTGTTTTGTATTGATTAAAAAGGATAATAGATCAATTTGAATAACTGTTGTTGACAACTAAAAAAAGAGGATCAAATTTATTTTAATCCCCTGTTATGATCATATTATCTAAGTTTTGTTGCAAGTTTTAGCTAAATATTTGTATTGTGCTAAAATTTGCTAGACAGATTCAAAAGGACCCAGAAAAAATACATCTAAAAAGGTCCATAAAAAACGGTCAAAGCCCAATAAACCCAAAAAGCCCAAAACTACAATTCATTCTTCACCACTAATTTTCCAGTAGCAAACGAACATTAACGGATAAGTGTTACCCTCATCATCTATCATCCAGACTCATCAAAAAAAAAAAAAAAAAGCAAAGAGAGTTTTGGTGT
>OVAP01000718.1:19750-30933 GCA_900406295.1 Aurinia saxatilis
ATCTCCATAATGATCTCAACTCCTGAATACTAATTCGGTTTGCTTTCATAATGATGTAATTATCGGTCAAAATTCTTAAAAACTCTCATAAAAAATAATTAAAACATATTGGAAATAAGAATTTTTTAGAATTTAACATTAAAAGTATTTGCAAAAATTACATTCCATTATGTTGAAGATGTTTATGACACTGCTAAGAATAAAAGGTCGGATCGGGTCTAAGGACAATATATATTATTAAATTATTAGTAATATAAGGATTTGTTTCCACAATTATCATATTATTAGTAAATTTCTTTAAGTTATTTGCAAGTTTAAATTCTATATAAATCATTTAAAAATGTTTTGAAAATTCAAAAGTACCTTACCATTTGTTTTTTTCTGTTACTTTGAATGTTCAATTATTTTCAAATAATTAATAATAACTACATCATCATAATGTGAAGACGATTAAACATGACACCGTTAATTATTCAAAGAATAATCCAAGGTCAGAGGTATTATGTTTGATTTGTTTTTATTGGTTAAATTTTGCAAAGTGATTTGATATTAATATATATATATATATATATATATATATATATATATATAATGTCTGGAAACTCAAATTTATTTGATATTTTTGCTTTACACATCCTGAACATGTTCACCTTAAATGGCAGTAATGCCAACGTGAAAGACAAAACATTGTAGTTTTTATGTTAGATATTAAAGAATTCTATGATTGATTGATTTTTTTTTTTTTTTTTAAGTTAACCACAATTCTGAATTATATTGAACTCGAACCTATGTAGTGACACAATAGCACAATCGCTATAATTGATTTTATCTTTAACCATCCAATATTTTAATGTATAGTTATTAATTACTTTTTCTTTCTGTGTATCTGTAAAAAAACATTAAATCAAACTGGCATAGTTAACTTAAAATATAATTCTTTTTTCAAAAATTTCAATATCTGAATTTTGAAACACGAACTAAAATTACAAAAAAAAAAACAGATAGCGATCAGATTTTAAGATTCATAATATTAATTTTTAAAGAAAACTATTTCGGATTTAAATTTTAGTTTTAGAATTCATAATATTAGTTTTTGTGAATGAATTTTAAATTTGGAAAAATATATAGAAAGAAGACTTGTAAGAAACTAATAACATTCACATACGACGTCGTTTTAGAGACATGTCTCTATTGGCTTCTGGTTTCTATTTGATTTGATGTTATTTCCGCTAATCAAGCACTGAGAACATAAACATAAACAAAATGGGATTACTTTTATATAATAAGAACCAAAAACAACTAAACTGAAACCGGACTTGAAACCAAACCCAATTAAATCCACTTTTGTCTCTCCCTCTCGCATCCGATCTCTTCTCTCTCTCTGTCTGTCTGTCTGCTCCAGCTACCACACAAGCTAAAGTCAACTCTTTTCCTCGTCCTTTCTCTCTTCTTCCTCTGTCGCAATCGCATGCTCTATCGATGACTATGACGGAGGACAAACAACCTTCCGATGCTACTGCTCGAGGTGGTACTTGGGGGATCTTCAAGATTCCATTTCGTAACTCTTCCTCTTCTGCAAACAACGCTTCTTCTACTGCTGCCACGTCACCCTTTCCATCTGGACCCTCTTCTTCTTCCTCTGCATCCTCTCATCTCCATCACTATCACAATCATCATCCGATTGGGTATAATGGGTTACACGCTGATGGATCGGTTCAGAATCAGAATCCCACTCCTTCTCCTTCCGTTTCCTCTGTTGCTAAGTCCTTTCTTCCTACTAAACGGAGATTGAAGCTTGATCCTTCCGAGAAACTCTATTTCCCTTGTGAGTTTTTCCCTGATCTAATATTTTAACTTTTTTGGAATTTAAGACCACAATCTTGATGTTTTGATTATGTTCTTTGTGTCTCAACTTTCAAGAGTAAAAGATGTTGACTTCCAATTGCTTGACCATAACTAATAATCTTATAAATGCGTTACATTTGCCATTAATTTGTTTGATTTTTCTCAGCTAGGCCATGATTGCTTATTTATAATCAGATGAATAATTCCTCCTTTATTATTTGGTTTGAATTTGGAAGTTAAGAGTCATTATTTTTTTTATTTTCTGTTCGAATTAATTTGAAGAGTACTGAATTGGACTATTTATTTTGTTTGAAGATGAGCCTGGGAAGCAAGTGAGGAGTGCCATCAAGATTAAAAACACCAGCAAGTCACATGTAGCCTTTAAGGTATGTTCTTGATCCATATGTTTTCTTTTTATTAGTATCGATTTTTACTTCTGTTTTAATACATGTTAACTCTTTGTTCTTTAGTTTCAAACAACGGCACCAAAGAGTTGCTTCATGCGTCCACCTGGTGCTATTCTTGCTCCCGGAGAAACTGTCATCGCTACTGGTAATTGATTTGTTTTTTCCCTTTGTTATCTTTCTCTTCTTGATGAGGCAATACGAGTGCTATGGCCCTAAAGAATTATGTATGTGACTCCAGTTGTTTTGTTTTGTTTTGTTGACATGTACAGTGTTCAAATTTGTTGAGCCTCCTGAGAATAATGAGAAGCCAATGGATCAAAGGAGCAGAGTCAAGTTTAAAATCATGAGCCTGAAAGTGAAAGGTCCAATGGACTATGTCCCTGAGCTGGTATGTGAATCTTGCTATCTTTCTTATCTATGAGCTAGTATGTAAAAAAGTCACCTTTGCTTATAAGCTAGAAAAAGGTAGTAGCAATACTTATGAGGCAGACTCCAATATAGAAGTATACTTTTTATTTTTGGTCATGCACTCCTAGTCATCATTGCACATGGATTCCAGATTCCCTGTCAAAAGTTTTTCTTTTTTGGCAATAATGATATTTCAAAGTGCTTCCAATTATGAAATGCCAATTTTGGTGTAGATACAAGAGTTAGTATTAGAAGAAACATTCCTTTGTCCTGAATAGAACTAAGCATGCTTGCTTGTAAAATTTTCAAGAATTTGTTCTGTTGCTACATGAATGTTGTTTCCATCTAAAAGGAATACCGATTGCGTTTGTCTTTCAGTTTGACGAGCAGAAAGATGATGTGTCTAAGGAGCAAATATTGCGTGTGATATTCCTGGATCCAGAGCGTCCCAATCCCGTGAGTGTTTCATATTCAAATCACCATGCTTCTGAGGACATTGTTCATGGATTCTGTATCTCTAATTATTAATGTGATGAATGAAATAGGCACTGGAGAAACTGAAGCGGCAGCTAGCTGAAGCGGATGCAGCAGTGGAGGCACGGAAGAAACCTCCAGAGGAAACAGGTCCAAAGATGATAGGAGAAGGGCTTGTTATCGATGAATGGGTAAGTGACATGTGCTATTATAGTCTCTTCCATTAAGATGATTGTGAAAATCTGACATTGTTTTGGTCTATCCTCTCTCATACAAAATGCAGAAGGAGCGTCGAGAGAGATATCTTGCACAGCAACAAGGTGAAGGCGTAGAGTCAGTCTGAAAACTAAGGACAAATTCAAGTGTGCACTTGTGAAGAAGAAGAAGAGACCACGATATTGAATTTCTCTACTAACTTCAAATGTGAGGATCTTGTTAAATTATGGAAAAACTTTTCATGTAAAGAAAAAAAAATGTGAACTTTGGTAATGATGAATTGTTAATGTGAAGACCAGACAGATGCTTGTATTAATTGTAAAATCCAAAATTAAATTCTCCAAACCGGTTGATTTTATCTTAACCGAACCTTTTGACCTGAATTGATCGATTATCTATAATCTATCGTATCTCTTGCCTAATCCTCGTCTTTGCGAGTCCGTGGTGAAACCGAACACCAATTCGGTCGGACCGGGATTGGGAATCAGGAATCTCTGAAATTGCAGATGCGAGATCCCTAACGTATATAGCTTGTGGATTTGAGGATAATAAAGAGCTTAAAAAGAAAACATTTTTAACGTCATTTTGTGGTCGTTCTTCTCTCTCGAACTCTCTCCGGTAGGTTTTGTCGATTTTTTTTTCTGTTGGGCCAATTCGTCTTCTCAAAGTAAACATATTTGATGAATCTAGAATCTAGAATCTAGAATCGTAGAAACTTTCACCTAGATTTTGTCGGTGTTCTAATTGTTGCGCCGTGTTGATTTGATCGCTCTTAACGTTGAAAATCCCTAATCGAATTCGTTTTCATGTTGCTTGATTGTATATGGTTATTGGTGGTGTCCTTTGATTTATTCCGAATATTCTTTGAACATAACCATTGGAAGTGACTTAACTATGTCCTAGAAATTAGACATTAGTAGTAAAGTAATCTCAAGTTAAGACTTTGCGTTTACGTGAGCTGATCCTATCCTATGATTTACTGGGTCAATTTTTGTAAAGCTTTGGAATTGATGTCTAGTTGTTGATCATAGATGGAGACCATAGCTAGCTGATGATGGGCTTAACTGTAAATACTTATGACTTTGAACCTTATTTGTCTCTTTCCTTTTGCTTCATTCAGCAGACTGTTTCAAGTAGCTACCTAGGGTGTCAATATGGATAGAAATTTGTTGGTTGACCCAAATCCATTCAATCCATGAAATCTAATGGATTAAATGGTTTAGTCCCAATGGATTAATGGATCAAATGGATAAGTGGATTAAATGAATCAAATTTAAATGAATTTAATTTTAATGGTTTGATGGATTGTAGTGGATTATCCATTAATCTACCCATTTTATTTGAAAAACAAATAAACCAACAGACGGTTTAATTGATTTTTTGTTTTATGCTATTTTTTGAAAAACAAATTATACACAAGTAAATGAATTTATAACAATAATTTTCAATAATAATATATTTTTTCCTAACTAATGTTGAAAAACAAATATACCAAATCCAATTCATATAATTAACTGAACCAAAAAATTATACCAAACTAAAAGATTATATCAAACCATAAAATTATACCAAACTTAAAAATTATACAAAACCAAAACATTATACTAAACCAAAACATTATACCAAACCAAACATTATCCTCTCATCTCTCACGCCGAAAATCAAAACTTCAAGTTGAATCCATCTCTCTCCCTTCGATCGCTCTCCTTCAACGCCACCACATCGCCGATTTGCCAACGCCACAAAGTTTTGTTCCGATTCTAGGCTTTGTTCCGTATAAAAGGACTTTGGAGTCAACTTATTCTCTGACCCGAATAGCTCGTTGATAGCTCCTCAATCCTGTCTCTGTGAGTTTCATTTCGAATATTTGTTCCTTTCTTTGATTTTATCTTTCAATTCTTCATGTTTGGATGATGGATTTTCTCCGTTAGGTTTGGCTTTTCGACTTACCTTCGATCTGTGCCGTTTTGTAGTATATGGATTCGGATGACATGTTCCTGATTGCTGATTTGCCATTGATCGGCGAGTAATCGAGGTATGTTCTGCTCGGTAATCTTTCGGGTCTTATGATTGATTGCCTGTGTTAGTATGAATCTTTAGGGATATTAAAAAACGTCCGTATAAGAGAAGTGTTGAATCTGTAATCTTTAGGGATATTCTAAAATGAAATCGTTTTAACACAAACCGTTGCTTCTGGAAAGCGTGCTAGGCTCTTAATGGTCTCACTGGCAGCATGTGCTACTTCATCATCGCTGCAGAAACCAAAAACATATCAATGACGAATTTTCAGCCAAAGCAACTATTCTGAGATACTAGAGCCCTATTATGATCCAGCAAGATCAAACCAAAGCCTCTAGACAGTTATTATTATGCTCCAAAAACCAAAATTGTTCTTTTCAGTTGGCTCCAGAATGGCTAGACTAGAGTAATCCCATACGAATGAACAAAACTGTAAGCAGATAATCTAAAACCATAAGAATGGCTTCTTACCCGTGAATGATATAATCTAAAACCAAAAATGATTAGCAAACACTAGAGACTAAGCAAACACGGAGAAAGTTTAGACCCACACTTTTAGACACTTACAGTTTTGCAAGCAAGAGTTTTCACTACTGCAGAATTCGCCTTGAGACCAGCTTGCAGAACAGGCTAAGCAAATACACCAAAAAATAAATCAGACTCCAAATACAGCAATTGGTTCAACATTACATATATCATAAGATAAATACACAAATGAAGTAACCTACAGCATTCTACAATTAGAAATTTATATCGGTGAGTCTTACCATATAGTGAGGAATGAGTGAGGCACCATACTTGGTCTTAAATACTCGTTCCAAGCAAGTTACCAACGTGCTTTCAAAGCCTGGAATATCTGGGTCGGTTTGCAGAGCACTGCACACAAGTATATTGCGATTTTTAGTCAAAAACACGTTCTCACAGCACTCATAACAAGTCATAAGTAGCTTAATCAAACCATAAAATTAAGATTCAAACAGGTCAGGAACAAATAAACGAAACCCAATGAAAAAGTAGGAAGTTAAGAGAAGACAATCACTTGAAAATAACGGGAAGAGGGAAGCGATCGTTTTTAAAACACGTATTTTGGTTTTGTTTCTTTTTATTTACCTTTATTTTTAGTTTATAAAGAATATATATATTTCGCCGCATTATTTTAGAGATACTAGTTACAAACTTACCCGATTCTTATAAAACAATTTCGGAGAAAATTATAAAATAATTAAGTAGTTCTAAACTTAGAAAATTTCTGTAAAAATGTTAATGGATTGATCCATATAACTTAGCAAATTTCTATAAAAATGTTAATGGATTGATCCATATAACCATTTGATCCACCAAATTAAGTGGGTAATGGATCAATCCAACCCATTTGGTAAACGGATTGGATGAATCCATTATCCATTTTGCATTCCATTCTAATGGATATGGGTCGAAACGGATCGGATTATCCGTTTTGACACCCCTAAGCTACCCATATATATTTCAAATAAAGTACTCAAGTTTTTAGTGGCAGTATCAATAAATTTCCCTTATTTTTTTCTTCTGTCCAGGTCGAGGGATTGTATAGATAGATGGTGATTTACAGACAGGTCTAATAAGAGACAAGTGTAATTAGAATAAATGTCGATGAGCAATTCCTTGAAAAAGCTATCTTCTTCCGTTCTTCTTGATCTCGATGGTACCCTCATCAACACAGGTACGAATTGTATACTCTATGAACTTGATAGCTTGCTTCAGTTTTTTATTCACGGAATCGAGATTTTTATGTAGATGGTGTTGTGGGTGACATTTTGAGGAAATATTTGTGTAAATATGGTAAACAATGGGATGGAAGAGAATCACTTAAAATTGTTGGCAAAACTCCATTAGAAGCTGCTACTACCATTGTTGAAGATTATGGATTGCCTTGTGCTGTTGATGAGTTCAATTCTGAGTTTTACCCTTTGTTCTCTGCTCAGTGAGTTACTTTCCAATAAACCCATCTTTCTCTCTTTTGTTTCCTTTTCATATTGTTGAATTTCAATTTTGTGATTGGTTAGAATGGACAAGATCAAAGCTCTTCCTGGTGCAAACCGGTTAATTCGACATTTGAAAGGTCATGGAGTGCCAATGGCCTTAGCTTCTAATTCTTCGAGGGCTAATATTGATTCCAAAATCTCTTATCATCAAGGTTTGGCTTTTATGAACTGTTTAGGCAATGCATGATCTCGTAGTTTAAGTAAATTTGTTAAATGGAAGTGGTTTCAAACTTTGTGTAGGTTGGAAGGAAAGTTTTTCGGTTATTGTTGGTAGTGATGAAGTTTCCAAAGGAAAGCCTTCTCCTGATGTGTAAGATCCTATCCAATTTTGATCTGTCTATTTGATTCCAGTCGAATAAAAGGCGGGTTATTTTAGTTTACAATCTTAATGACAATGATCACTTTTTTTCTCTGAATAGTTTTCTTGAAGCAGCTAGAAGGTTGAATACAGATCCGGCGGATTGTTTGGTTATTGAAGACTCTGTGTGAGTTTCACTTTTAGCATATTGTTTTGCAGTTGCTCACATTTGATTATCTCTTACTAATAATTGTTAAAATTGGCAGGCCTGGTGTTATGGCTGCTAAAGCTGCTGGGACTAAAGTAATAGCTGTTCCTTCCCTGCCTAAACAAACACATCTGTATACATCTGCAGATGAAGTTATCAACTCTCTACTCGACCTAAAACCCGAAAAATGGGGACTTCCTCCTTTTCAAGACTGTAAGAAAACACTCACAAACTCTACTCAATACTACTTGTCCTTTTAAGGTGTTAACTGTAAAATTCAATTTTGCATTTGTAGGGATAGAGAACACTTTACCAATTGATCCATGGCGTATTGGAGGTCCAGTTATCAAAGGATTTGGCCGTGGCTCTAAAGTACTCGGAATCCCCACAGGTCTGTATAAAAATCATCGAATCGAGCTCCTTTTCTTTGCTATATAAACTCTTTTCTTATCGCTGCATTGCTTTCAGCTAACTTGTCGACAAAGGACTATGCGGATGAGTTAGTCGAACACCCTTCAGGAGTGTACTTTGGTTGGGCCGGTTTGGCAAAAAGAGGTGTCTTTAAAATGGTCATGAGCATTGGTTGGAATCCTTATTTCAACAACACCGAGAAAACTATTGTGAGTTTGTAGAAAGTTTTAAAAATTTGTCCTTTCGGGCAATGGTTGGTTTTCGTTTACTTAGCTTATGTCAAAACAGGAGCCATGGTTGCTTCACGACTTCACTGAAGATTTCTACGATGAAGAGCTACGTCTTATAATCGTCGGCTATATACGCCCTGAGGTTATTATAACTTTGTTATCATCCATCATCATCATCATCAAATTCTTTATATGACTCTGGAATGTAATGTGATGGTCTTCATCTTGCAGGCTAATTTCCCTTCACTTGAGAGTCTCGTTGCAAAGATTCATGAAGACAGGGAAGTTGCAGAAAGAGCTCTTGATCTTCCATCCTATGCTAAGTTTAAGGATGATGCTTATCTGACCAAATTATTATATCATTCTGTGTAAAGAATTAGAACTCCTGTTTTCTCACATCCTCGATTATGAAATAATAAAAATCAAACTCAGGCTGTTTCTGAAAGTCAATTAGACTTGC
Source organism: Aurinia saxatilis (assembly GCA_900406295.1). Taxonomy (NCBI): domain Eukaryota; kingdom Viridiplantae; phylum Streptophyta; class Magnoliopsida; order Brassicales; family Brassicaceae; genus Aurinia; species Aurinia saxatilis. The sequence goes on from OVAP01000718.1 coordinate 28,748, forward strand.
ATTATTCTTTTACTATTAAATGACGTTAATATATGAGAAAGCTGAGGTTTTTATTTAATAGATAAACAAAATAAAATCAAACTCAAATTGGGCAAATATGCTGGAAGCAAAAAAGTCCAGCTAAATGGTTAAGGAATGGAGATAAGAACACTTCTTCCATGCACTGGTCAAAGCTACAAGGGTGGATAGCACAATTCAATCTATGCTCGATTCTGAATGTAGAGGATTTTGGATAAGGAGAAAGGAGAACTTAATGAGAGTGACTTTAATAGTCTGTCAGCCTTGATCACGCAAATTGGTTAAGGTTCTGATGTTCAATAAGCTTGTTTGATACACAACTGTTTTGCAACTTATGGAGAACTCTCATGGCAAGAGCTCTTTTTGCTTCTGAAATTGAAAGTGTTGTCTGCCAAATATACAAATTCAGATGTTCTCGAGTAAGACATATTCATTGCTTTAATAAGCTACACGCCAAACAAGCTAAACAATTTGCTTGTGAATTAGAATCTCTTAAGAGTATAGGATATGAGAAAACTGGGAAATGTCCATGTAATTCTTCGAAAGTTTCTAGTAAAATGTCGAAAGCCGGCCAATAAATCATAAAGTAAGAACGCTCCAGTATGATTGTCATACCCTATATGAGTGCCTCAAATTCAAAATAAAGGGAGGAGAGGCTCCTATGAGTGCCGCTTCCGCCAAGAAATATAGTGTGGTTTTCTTGACAACAAATTCATTTTAACCCTGAGATTAACTCTGAGCTCTTCCACGAGCCATTAATTTTACATAGATACCTGATGTCCTAGTTGCCAAAATCTCATCTTGAGTAGGGTTGGTTACCATCTCGGCCTCCTTCCAAATCAGAGACTCGTTACGAGCCAATTTTAAGATCTCCGCAAGTTCATATACCATTCTTTGAAAAAATAAATTATTCCACGATTTCCAAATGTCATAAAATTTACGGGAATAGCTCCGTACCTCCACGTAATTCTCCAACACTAAATTGGTCTAGTGGCAAACACCAAAATAAGTGATCCATATCATAGTCCGACCACAAAGTGAAAACAAATTCCCCTGTAAAAAAATTTGACAGTCTCCATGNAGTCTCCATGGCATTCAAACAAAGCGTAATTTTCTCTTTTTTTTTTTTTTTTGGTCAGAAAAGTAACTTTATTATCTCATATGCAATTACATAGAGGAAACAAAGGAGCTCCTTTTGCTAGTGCATTAGCCACTGAATTTAGAGTTCGTGGAATATGAATGAAAATGCACGAGGAAAATATAGGGATGATACTATGTATGTCTTGAAGGATGCCATAGATTCCCAAGTGCCACTCTCTCCGTGTGATTAGCTGTATGAGTTGAAGAGAATCCGATGCAACCTGTACCTCGAGGAAATCATGCTGGGTCAGGTCTTGTAAAGCTGCTAGCATCCCTAAAGCCTCTGCTGCTAGGGCTGAAGGGGTGTGCTTACGGAACTCCGAATGCTGATGCAGTATCTGTCATGTATCGTCTTCCACCACCCAACCAAATCCCGCTGCCTGTATATCCACTCGCCATGCACCGTCAGTTTTGCAGTGGATAAATGTAGTGTTTAGTCGGGGTGTAGTTCGACGTATTGGATGGGGTATTTGTGGAGGGTCTTGTGCGTCTTCCCATTCACGAGCAGTGATTGAAGATGAGACTGTTTCTAGTAATCCATAAGGACCTGAGTATCCACGGATACAAGGCCTCAGTAGCCCGGCTAGTGGGAAGTTGTTGCTGCGCTTGAGTGTAATAAGATTCTCTGATACAAGAGCATTTATCGTCAGTACAAAGCCCGGTGAGAGAGGTAACTTATCCCATACCTCTTGTGCGAAGGGGAAACGAAAGAGGATGTGGTTTATGTCTTCAACGCCTAGACAGTGACAACATTTTAACTCTATACCACGGTGATTGAGAGATGCGTTCGTTGGTAAGGCTTCATGGAGGATCTTCCATAAGAAGATCTTAGTTTTTAAGGCAACATGAAGATCCCAAATCTGAGCTTTCCACGGAAAGTTAGTAAGATGAGGCGCCAAGTGTATAACACCCCCGTTCACTAATTGACCGAAGATGCTACTAATAAATCATTTAAACGGTTATTGGAACAAATCCAGTTACCCAGTTCAACTATTCAAATAATTCATTCCTAACAATCCCAACTCAAA
>OVAP01000719.1:844-30909 GCA_900406295.1 Aurinia saxatilis
CATTGCTTGACACCATCGAGACTTCACCACCCTTTAAGCGGTTCATCAAACGGGTCATCTCCGGCAATTGTAGCCTTGAACAAGGAGTCTATGCAGTAGTAAGGGGAGCCACAACCATCCTTACAAATAAAATGCCTACCAAACTTGAGGATCCAGGGAGTTTTGTGCTTGATTTGTCAATTTTGGATTATCGTTTTGAAAACTCTCTATGTGATCTCGGCTCTAGTGTAAACTTGATGCCTCTTTCAGTTGCTAAACGAATGGGAATGATGGACTTCCAGCAAACAAGGGTGTCATTAGTCCTTGCTGATCGCTCAATCCGCTATCCCGAATGAATCCTTGAAGATGTACCAGTTCGAGTAGGGAAGTTCTACATTCCCACCGATTTCATAGTCCTCAAGTATGATCAAGAGACAAAGGATCCCCTCATTCTTGGACGACCTTTCTTAGCCACTGTTGAAGCCTTGATTGACTGCAAGAGCAACGTCATTGACCTTAATATTGGAGAATTGAAGATGCGTTTCTACATGGACAAGCTCATTAAGCGTCCAAAGGTTGATGGCCAAACATTCTATGTGGAGACTTTCTCTGATTTGACGGAGGAAACTCTATTGGGGATGGAGCTTGAAGATGAGCTTGAAGATGCCTTAAGGAGTGCCACAAACTTCCATTTGGATAATTTAACACTTGACCTCTAAAAAAATGCTTGAATCTAGCGACCCCATGTGCAATATGGTCCAAAGAAGTGTTGTCCCAAACACCGACGAATATTGCAACTTCAACTGAGTGGGATGAGTCTAGAGCACCAAAGGTGGACCTCAAACCTCTGCCTCAAGGCCTAAGGTATGCATATCTCGGTCATAATAATTCTTTTCAAGTTATTATTAGTTCCACTTTGAACAATACGGAATCTACACTCCTCCTTAACAAGCTGCGCAAGTTTTGCAAGGCTCTTGGCTATTATCTTGATGATATTGCAGGGATATCTCCAGACTTATGTACTCATAGGATTCATTTTGAGGATGAGAGCAACTCATCAATTGAGCATCAAAGGAGGCTGAATCCGAACTTGAAGGAAGTAGTAAAAAAGGAGATCATGAAATTGCTTGAAGCTGGTTCCGATAGTACTTCGGGGACTCTCTGAACAACCATATGCACTTGCTGAGGTTCCTGAGGGGACATCTACGTATTGTCAGGTGGATGGTTCGTGGACCCGTTCCGATAGTACTTCGGAACTAGTTTGGATTTTATGTCACAGAAATCAGGTTATACTCCTCGGTGGTCAAGGTACCCGACGGAGCCTCTCTCCCCTCCACTCGGAGTTTGAAGCCCTACTTAAGGCAATGCAAACTCTCCATGAGCTAATCTACCGTGTTCAAGTTTTCAGACAGATAGTATGGAGCTGCTGAGTATTATTCAAGTCCCGCTAGAATTACCAGCTTTTGATATCCTGTTAGATGCGTTCAATGAACTTAAAGGACGATTTCCCTCCTTCTCTCTGACCTACATTCGACAGGCGACAAACACAAGGGCGGACTGTCTGACTCGTTTGGCGCGTATTCGATCTTTAATATTCGATTATGTAAACAATTGTCCACCTTTATGGGCACCCAGTTTTCCTGGGATGATTTTATCTAATTAATGTGTGGTTATTAAAAGAGAAAAAGTTCTCTTAAGGGTTTCTGAATTAGTAACCTCATGTGCTTCTCTCTCCCATTTTTAAGAAATACACCTTATTTTCTTTTCTTTTTTCATTTTTTTTATGTGTAGGATTTCACCAAGAACCCCTCATTGAGAGGCGGCCTAATGGCCAATGGGTCAAAAGATCATTCTTTGAGACTAAATTTATGTAGATTCATTGTTTTCCCTAAAATTTATGTTTTTTATATTAATTTTTAAAATGAAGTATAATGTATAACATTGATTTTAAACTAAACAATTAATATCAAATGATCTTTTCCTGTCCACAACCATATTGCATTAAGCTCGGCTTGAACATATATATATCGTTAAAAATGTACTCTTTAGTTCACCACATGACAAAATACAAATAAATTATAAATTTCTACATGGTAAAAATGAAAAATTGTGTAAAATTAATTTGTGGTTATTACTATGGGCTATGGAGTGCATGCTTGCCGAAAGTCAGACCTCAGTCACATTCCTTACTAACTCGATGGACTTAGTGAATATCACCACTTCTCCTTCGGAATAGCCGGCGTTCTCTTCGTACTTGACTACCTTCAAGCAACTTTCTGGAGCTTTAATATTTTACCAAGTTCGTCACATACCACGTGGTCTAAATACAAGAGCAGATAAATTGGCCTGCAATGTCCAAATTTTAGGACAAAATATGTATTATGTTCACAATGTTAATCCGGTTTGACTTTCTGAACCGATATGAATCAAAAGTGAATGTTGATGACAAAAAAAAAAGACTTTAAACCTTAGTAGTAAATACAAATAAATTTTTTTTTGTTAACAAGTTGTAAATGGATAAGTTGCATCATATTGTAGTAACAAATTTTAATCTATATTGTTATATTCTCAACTGATGTCATAAATTTCATTTTATTTTATATCTATTAAACGTAAATGAATGAATTTTTATTACATAAATATAATACCCCCGTTTTAATCAACTATTTTTAATTTAATTAATAATAGCTATTGAAAAAAATAAAAAAAATTATATGTTTTTCCGTGCAATATACATATTTTATCTAGTATTATATACTTGAATCTTTTATGTGCTTCTTTTTTCCTTTATTTCAAGGTTGTTGAAGACATTTTTCCAAGTCAAACTAACTAAAAAAATGTGACATGAGCAAAATCATATAGGTATTCAAAAAAGAAACTTTATGGATCGACAATAGACACGAGTAGAGGTTTAAAGCCGAATTTTTCCTTACTTCTGCTGTAAAGAACAGTCATTGAGTTTTTTAAAAGGTTTGTTTTGTCATAGTAAGAAGTCTAAGCAATGTATTTGGAGGGAAACAAACTTTAAAGAGGGAGGGATACATCGGCAAGAGAAACTTTTAGAGCGATCTTATGGTTTTTAAGAAGAGTCTGACCCCCGTTAGAGCACTGGTGATTGTGGTGGCTTCGGAATCAGTGGGTCTAAGTCAGATGGATAAAAATGATGAACAAGCACTGATGGTATATAAGTTAAAAAGAGGAATCCGTGGAAAGCGGGATGATTGTGCAAGAGGAGACAGAGAAGGAAGAGGTGGAGTTAGCTTCAATGACGCAAGCAGATCCGGTTACAAAAAAATGGTGGTATCGACTTTTGACATGGTTTGCTGTACAAAGTTCGATGTGCAAATCAAAGATATTGATGATAAAACCAACATTTGTGGTTTCATATTTCATATCAATTCAATCATATCTTTTAGGTATAACTTTCAAATATTGTACCAATATGGCTATAGTTTTGTTGAAATCAATAACACTGAAGTATAATTGTTTCTGGATGAATGGATTTTTCTCTTTTTGAAAAAAGACCTCTCTTCATCTACCTTCTCAAAATATAATTTGTTTTTAGTAATGTGAAACAAATTATAAACAGATGAACATGGATGTTTTTTAAAATCATTTGGATCAATATTATAGAAAGTAACTGTTAGGATAGCAATCCAAGTCCCACATCGGAATATGAGCTCGCGATTCATGGGATGTCGGTGGCTTGTGTCGAAAGTCTACCTATCTAAGCGGACAGTTAGGTGGTGGGTTCCATTGGTGATTACGGCGGTACAAGGAGGGGTGTCAAGATGTTTCGTTGGAGAGGAGGCCACATGTTGTAGTGGTACTTGGTTTGAGAGGAGGATTGTTAGGATAGCAATCCAAGTCCCACATCTGAAGTTTAGACAAGAAGTGTCTAATATATAAGTCCCCACATCTAGTATGAGGCCTTTTAGGAAGGAACCCAATAAAGAAAACTGTGCGGGGTTTGCCACTTGGGCCCAAAGCGGACAATATCATACTAATGGGGAGCTTGGGTTGGCTTGAAAAGCCCTATAGTAACCAAAGTAACCCAATAATACAACAAACAACATATCAAAATCATAATATCTCTAGTATCACAAATCTAACAATAAAGCCATTTAGATACTACTAAGCCTGATTTGATGTTGAAACAATTAAGGTCCTCATAAAAAAACAGAAGTGTTATCTTGAAGGCTATGAAAGTTCTTCTTAAACATGGAGTCCATATTTTAGTATTCCAGGTTAAACAATCTCCTCCCAACCAGACTCATGAGACTTTACCGCCATGTAAAATAACATGTAAATTCTTCTCCAAAACATCGATTACAAAACGTGATACTTTACACGGCAGGAAATTATCCTTCCGGAAATTCATTACACGTCAAGGTAATTATCTTTCCGGAAGTTCTCTACACGGCAAGGACATTATCCTTCCGGAAGTTTTTTCGACCCAAATTGGTTGAGGTCCAAAGAAGACATCAATTCTCAAACCAGAACTTCCGCAACACCATAGATGGGACCTCGAGCAAACCCGAAAATCCCAACTACCGTGTAAAGCAATTGTAGATCAAACTCAAAAACACCAAATCAATGGAAATCCAAAAATAATATCAATCAAGATACATGGTTCTTTCTCCAAATCCAAAAACGGTAAGACACAATCAAACCTTAAAAAAAAAAAAAACAAAGAGACCGGTGTCGGAGCTAAGAAAGGCTCCAGCCACCGGTCTAGAAGAAAATGGGAAAACTTGTTCTAAACGCATGGATGTTTAAGAAATCATTTTTCTTAAACCTTTTTTCTTTTCTTAATATAATTTGACATATTTTGCTTTTAACTATGTTGTTAACATGTGTACAAATAACTAATTGGCCGAAAATGGGATTGAGCAACCAAAACCATAATTTCATTATTGACTTGACCAATTAACGAATCAATAGGTAAAAACAAAGAGATGACTATAACTCTACGTCTCTTCCCAAAACAGTTTTAAAGGAGGAACAAACAACTGAGAGAGAAGACAATCACCATAGAGGTTTTCTTTTTCTTGAGTCAAACATAAACACCATATATATATATATATATTTTTTTTTTTTCTTATTCATAAAAGGGAAATTAGGTTCAATGACAAAAAAAACCCTTATAATTTATTAAATGACAAAAAATGGCATACATACATATTATTTGGGTTTAATCCCATCTTGCCTTTCCCCGATTTCCTCGGTCTTCTCTCTTTCTCCGTAGAAGAAAAAAAGGCAGCCTTTCTTCTTCTTCTCTCTCTCACTTTTCCTATATCCCAAAAAATCTCATAGATTTTCACAAACTCAATCAAATTACTCAGATCTAATTTCCATGGTTTCTGGTTCCAAGCTATCCAGATCCGATTTCCATGGCTACATCTCTTCTATCTCAGAGTCTCATGATAGGTTTGAGGATATTAGAAATCATACTAAGGAAGTGAGTTTTGGATTTGATCAATAGAGTCACCTTATGGCATATTGAAGAAGAGGAAGAGAACCAAAGCCCATTGATGGTTTAGATGATGATGATACTATTTTTTTGTTATTGTACTATATTACATAATTCATATAATGTTTGTATTATACTATTTTGTATGTTTGTTTCTCTGCACATTCTATTCTATGTAAAGTAATATTCATGATCAATATTACATCTCATATATTATACATATTATTTGATATTATATTATTTCCATATCATAAACTTGAGTTTTTGATGAGTCTTTCGCATTTTAAGTGATAGTTTAATATTTTGATAATGAAATTTAATATTTTAAGTGTGGCAATTAGACATGCTAAATAGAACAAAAGAAATATATGCATACTATTCTATGCTTTTTGTGGTAATTGTGCAATATGAAGTGGCCTAATTCATAGCCACAAATCTATATTTTTAAGAAAATATTATTTATTTGAAAAAATACAGTGACATAGGAAGTTTGTGCTGGCCCACCACCTTGGGGACAAAAAAGCATTTTCACATACATCATTGATTATTCATGGAATTTTACTTCTTAATCGACCATATTCTTATTTTTTTATGTTCAATATGATTATTTGGCAAATTCACCATTCATAAAAAGAGAAAAAGATTTTACATATATATTTTCTAAAGAAACTAAAATGCATTGACTTACTTCTTTTACGTCCATAGTACGAATGAAATATTAGATTAGTTTTATAAGCTCAAACCAAATACTGTGTAGTGGTTTTGAGAAGAAAAAATATGGTCATTGTAATAGATCTTTGATCAGGGACGAAAGTAACACAATATCCTAATTTAAGATTTATAAACACAAATTGGATACTATATAGTGTGCTTCACAAAAAAAAAATTGTTTTTTTATATAGTAATTCATACTTTAACACTATACTCTAATTTTGGAATTATGAACCAACCAAAAATATACAATTTACCATTTATAAACATTAATTGATTTATAAACATTTCATACGATAACACTGTTGGAACTCAAAATTATGCGATTGCAGGAATTTGACAGTTTTTGACAAGTGCAAGTTTTCGGCGACTTTCCGGACATTTTCTGGCCAAACAACTTGCTAGAATTTTCTAGTCGATAGTGTGTTGGAAAGCTCGTAACGAGCACTACAAGTTAGTGTATTCACACGTAAAAAAAAAGAGTTGATTTGAATGAGACATAAGGGTGTGAAGTGGGCAACTAGGATGGTGGGAATTTTGTCCCACATCGGATATAGAGTGTGCTTTTCACTCATTTATATATAGTTACACTCCTCTCAAGTTTCAAAAGTGTCTAAGAGAGAGAGAGCGAATGTTCCCCACACGCGCGCCGAACCAAACAAAGTCGGCCGGGCCGGGCACGGGTAATCAGGCTTGTTGGAATTCTCGCCTCGTCCGAGTTATTTTTGGACAACTGATTGGTCCAGTTATGCAACGTGAATTCCATTTTTTCATTTTTTCGGAACCGACTCGGAAAACATGGAGTGCACCTTAAGTCGACGGAAACCCTAGGCCCATCGCCCGTTTAGCAACCTTCAACCCTAGCCGACCTGGGAGACTATAAATAAGAGGCATTGCCTCTCATTATTTCCCATCATCTGAAACAAAGAAAACTCCAGTTCTAAATAAATCTTTTTAGGTTTTCGTCTCTACATCAAAATAAGTCTTTACTTTATTAACTCGAGAGTATATTGTAGTTCTAGTTTCGTTGATTCTATCTCGATGTACTCGAGTATAGTCTATGATCGGTTGTATCCTGGGATTCATAAATCGATTCAAGCCAAAGTACATTCTGATCGATTTTTTTGAATGAAGAACAAAAATTTTATCTCTTGTCTTTCTAAGAACTTTAAATTCTTAGATTTGTTCTTTTAAATTATCGCTTTTGTTCTTCTAATTATCGTTTTGTAAACTTTTTTTGTTTATTATTAATTTAAAAAATCGTATGTTTCTTAATTCGGTTTTTGCAATTGCTACAAACACTATACCCAAATATAAGATTATAAACCTAAACATCCTGGTATCTAATTATGATCGTTGTAAACATATTTAATTACATGATATTATACCCTGATTTGGAATTAAGAATCCAAACCGGAAGATATACATGACTTCTCTCTAAAGTGAAATAGTGACTTCTTTTCATTACCACCGCCGGCGTCTCTCACGGCGTCAGCCTCCATCCCCACCTCTCTCTTCAGGCCCTCCTCTCCTCATGGGGAAGAAAAAGCACAAACAACTCTCTACGGTGAAGGTTCTATCCAATGGATCCTCTCCTTCATCCTCACCACAAAGCTCTTCCAAAACAAACGGAAAGAATGCACAGACACCGATTGAGAATGGATCTCTCTCTTCTCACCAACAAAATACCCAATCAGCGGTCATTCTGACCGAATTGGCCATAAACACGGGACAAGATATGGGAATAGTAAACACTATTCCATATCTAAACCAGCAAAAGTCGCCTCTGAAGATGAACTCACCCCGTGGGTCCTCCAAAGCTGACATACAACAACAACCTCAAATTCCCCGTCGAAACTGCAAAGGATAACACGGTGGAACAGAAAGACACATCAAAAGACACTTGGTGTGATCTTTTCAAAGGGACCTCGAAGCTGCTTCAGAAGAAAGGAACCCCATTCATACTCCCCTTAGAGGAAAGTTGTGTGCAAATCCCAAACTCGTGATTGAGAAGCACAAGAAATCATGGGATCCGTTTGTCCTTGGACAGTTCTATTCAGAGCCGCCATCTTAGGGGACAGTTCATTCCATCGTAAATGGTATATGAAGCAAACAATACCAGGACATCTCTGTCTCGAAAATGGAAGGCTTTGCTTTCCTGTTTCTCATACCGAACAGATCCACTCGGGCTTGGGTCATAAACCAGAGGTTGTGGCAAATTGAAGGGCAGACAATGTTTATCTCCAAATGGGAACTTGGACTAACCCCAACAAAGCCAGAATTGAAGAGTGCACCAATTTGGTTGGAACTAAGGAACGTCTCCTTTCAATATTTCAACAACGACGGGCTAGAGTACATTGCTAGTCAGGTAGGGGAACCAAAATTTCTCCATCCAAGCACCACCAACAAAACGAATCTAGAAGTGGTGAAGGTCTTTACCATCATTGATCCGATGAAGCCACTACCAGAGGCCGTAAATGTGAAGTTAGGCGTGTACTAGTATCGAGCTCGTAGATGCCTCCGGTTTGTGAGCATTGCAAGGAGATTGGCCATAGCTTAAAATGGTGCACCTTAGCACCAATCCGCTGTCAACCTTGCAAGTCCACAACCCATGACTCTGATAAATGTCCAAGGATAAATATGAGGGGCACATGGAAGAAGGCTAATAAAAAGTCGCAGAAAGCGACAATGACATTGAAGGAGAAAAAACGCGGGGAAAATACAGGCAATGTGAAGGATGCTACCATCTCTAAAAGTGACAACGAAGGTTTAACTACTCAGGATGTGGGCATAAGTACTAGTGTTTCTACAACGGTTGAGCTGGGATCTGAGACCTCTCAATCGGCACATATGGTATCAAAGGCGAATCACAATATCATCTTAGATGTGGACTCTTCTAATGTTGATTCGAAGATGTCGAACAATTCCAAACCAGCCTCAATCGAGGAAGACGAATTTACGGAAGTGGTGTCAAAGAGACACCAAAAGAGGAATCAGGGCAAGGGCCCCAAACATCTTTAATATATGTATACAGATATTTTTGTTGGAATATCCGCGGATTTAAAAAGCCTAATCACCGCAGCGGATTTTTGAAATGATACAAGCTGAACAAGCCTGTTTTAGGAGTTTAATTGAGACGCATGTAAAAGAGCCGAAGCACCAAAAATTCCTAAACGCTCTGCTTCCAGGCTGGTCTTATGATGGAAATAATGATTATTCGGAGTTGGGGAAAATATGGGTTCTATGGCACCCGAGTGTGAAGGTAAACATTCTCGCAAAATCATTACAAATGGTAACTTGTGGAGTTACAATGCCAGACTCCAAGGTGTCAGTGGTATATTCCTTTGTGTAAGCCTCAAATGAAGAAATTGCAAGAAGGGATCATTGGGAGGAGATCAGCAATTTATCTACAGATCATAGGTTACAAAACAAGTCGTGGACGGTGATGGGGGACTTCAATCAAACGCTCTTTCCAACAGAGCATTCGAGACCTTCAACGCTTAATGTTAATCATGCAACAAGAATGTTCCAAGACTGCTTATCTAATGCTGGTATTGTGGATCTAACTTTCAGATGCTCAACTTAAACTTGGTGGAACAAAAGCCTGTCAAATCCGGTAGCCAAGAAATTGGATCGTATCCTAGTTAATGATCATTGGTTGCAAATTTTTCCTCTGTCTTGTGCTATGTTTGGTGATCCAGATTTCTCGGATCACTCCCCTGCTCAACTGTCGCTTGACGCCTCTTCACCAAGGCAGAAAAAACCATTCAAGTTTTACAACTTGCTACTTCAAAACAGCGACTTCATACCAATGGTGGGGAATATTTGGTACTCTCTAAACATACTGGGCTCTTCAATGTACCGTGTAACAAAAAAGCTAAAAGCATTGAAGACTCCAATTAGAAACTTCAGCTTGGAGAATTATTCTGGGTTAGAGAAACGAGTCACCGAAGCACATGACCAGTTATTAAAGATCCACGGCAGGCGGATGACAGGCCCATCACAGAGTATTACACTAGCAAAAGCCCAAGCCCAACAAAAATGGCAGGTGTTAGCTAGGGCAGAGGAAAAATTCTTTCGTCAGAGACCGGGATCAATTGGCTACGGGATGGCGATGGAAACACGGCTTATTTCCATCGTATGGCTTCAACGAGGCAATCCATTAATCACATCCACTATCTAGTAGACAACCACCGGAACAAATACGAGACACATGAGGAAATCGTCAACCATTGCTCGGTCTTTTTTGAAGATCTACTTGCAAGCCAGGTTGGGGACTCTGTTTTCACATAGGAAGACTTATCCTCTACTCTGAAGTTTCGCTGTTCGGCAGAGGAGAAGGTCAATTTGTGTTCGGATTTCTCTAGGGAAGATATCAAGGCCGCGTTTTTCTCGCTACCCAAAAATAAGGCATGTGGCTCAAATGGTTATACAGTGGAGTTCTTCACGGGATGCTGGGAAATAGTTGGCCCATATATGATCTCCGCTATTACGGAATTCTTTCAATCAGGGAACCTACTGAAGCAATGGAACTAATTATAATTGTATTACTCCCCAAAATCCCAAACGCTTCAAAGGCAACAGAATTCAGGCTTATCGCCTTCTTAAACACTGTCTACAAGGTTATTGCAAAGCTGCTACCGGGGAGGTTACAAAAATTACTTCCTCAAGCAATTGGCCACTCCCAATCGGCGTTCTTACCTGGTTGTTCCCTATCGAAAAATGTTCTTTTGGCATAAGAGATAATACAAGGCTACAATCGAAAACACATCACCCCGAGGGGAATGTTGAAAGTGGATCTCCGCAAAGCTTTTGGCTCGGTCAAATGAGATTTTGTCATCGCTTCCTTGAGAGCTTTAGAAGTACCAGAAAGGTTCACAAACTGGATTTATCAATGCATTTCTACAGCCTCCTTTGCTGTCTTCATAAATGGCCAACTTGGAAGCCTTTTCAAAGCACCAAAGGGTTGAGGCAGGGCGACCCCCTGTCCCCGTACTTGTTCGTTCTGGCCATGGAGGTTTTCTCATGCATCCTCAAAGCTCACTATGATTCGGGGTCCATTGGATTCCATCCGAAAACAGAAGAGGTGGGAATACCGCATTTAATCTTTGCTGATGATGTCATGATTTTCTTTTATGGCAAGGGCTCATCTCTAAACGGTATAAATGAAGCTCTGGATTTCTTTGGTACTTGGTCTGGCTTACATATGAATGCACAGAAGACATAGTAGTTCTTCGGGGGACTGAACCAATGTGAAACTTGTGAGTTAAAAAACTTTGGTTTCACAACAGGTTCTCTTCATATTCGTTACATGGGTCTCCTACTTATGCACTGTAAGCTTAGATTAGCAGAATACTTACCACTCACTGACAAAATTGCTAATAGATTCACCACCTGGGCTGTTCGCACTTTATCATTCTCAGGGAGGCTACAACTCATCGCTTCTGTCATATCAGGCACGGTCAACTTCTGGATTTCAACGTTCGCTTTACCAAAGGGTTGCATACGGAGGATTGAAAGCTTGTGTTCTCGCTTCCTATGGTCCGGGGGAATTGAAAACAACAACAAAACAAAGGTTAGTTGGACAGATCTAAATCTCCCTAAAGATGAGGGAGGCTTGGGACTGAAAAGCTTTTCTGTTTGAAACAAGACACTATCTCGGAGACAAATTTGGCTGCTATTTAAGCAAGGGGGTTCTCTCTGGGTTGCTTGGAATGAAGCTCATCATTTGAATGGTCAAAGTTTCTGGGAAGTTGAAGCAAAAATAGGAGATTCTTGGTTGTGTAAATCTCTCCTAAAACAAAGGCATTTGGCTACGCAATTCATTGCTTGTCACTTAGGCAATGGTCGACGAAAAAGTTTCTGGTACGACTCTTGGACAACATTTGGGCCTCTTATATCATACATAGGGAACCAAAGACCGAGAGAATTGAGTATCCCAGAATCAGCAAAAGTGGCAGATATTTGTTCACCAACAGGGTGGTTGTTAACCCCACCAAGATCAGATGCCACACTTGCTCTGCACACTTACTTAACAACAATTCCTCTACCATCACTTTCTATGGAGGAGGACACGTTTGTTTGGAAAGTGGGAGATGTTTCTCTCCAAGAATACTGCGCCAAGAGGACTTGGAAAATTTTAAGGCCTCGAGCAGATAAACAAATCTGGGCGTCCACATTTTGGTTTAAAGGAGCTGTTCCCAAACACGCCTTCTTTATGTGGACAACTCAGTTAAATAGAATCCCAACATGGGCAAGGCTCCAATCTTGGGGAATGCAGATTAATTCTTCTTGTTGTCTATGTTCATATGCAGACGAGACCAGAGACCACCTTCTACTGAGCTGCGATTATAGCCAATATATTTGGCAGGCAATCTTTACAACATTACACATGCCAAATATGAGACTTACCACTTGGGAAGACCTCCTAGCATGGACTTGTTCACAAGGGCAAAACTCACCCACTACTTTACGAAGGATCGTTGCTCAAGCAGCCATCTACAACATTTGGAAGCAACGAAACAAGTGTCTCCACAACCACCAATATGGTCCTCCCTCGATTATCTTCGGAGAACTCGATCGACAGGTGAAGAACACCATTAACGCGAGAAAACTGAGAAAAGGCTTTTCCAACTTGATGGCTCACTGGATAATCTAAATTTCAATATTTGACCCCTTGTTTTTTAATTATTTTTTGGCAAGGTATCAACTCCAAAGTTCAACAAAATTTGTAAACCAAACTTTTTCATTTGCAATATGAATATTAACATTTTAGCAACAACAAAAAAAAAACATTTTCAATGGCTATGGGACTGTATTATTACATAGTGGACGCACGTTTGCCTCAGTAACATTAGAGGAGGAAGCTGAAATAATAGGTTGAAGATGGCAATTCGAGTCAATGAGCAACGGTTTCATAGAGTTGTTTTTGCGGCAAGTACATTGAATATGGTTAATGTATTGTTAAAGCCAAAAGATTGGCCTGTGATCGAGCCAAAAGCTGAGGATATGGTAACATTATTTCTTCAACAAATTAACTGGAAGGTAATGTATGAAGTCCCGAGATCGAATGTGAGTTCATTGGAAATTGCTCGTAGTGCTGAGGCTGAGAATATAGTGCATTCTTATATTGCGGATGGAGCTCTTTTGTGGCTAGCTAATATTTTAAGGATGGAGATGGGACAATAGGCTAATCAAATGGTGGTGGATACTTGAGCTCTTAGTTTGGGTTATTCCTATTGGTGTTTGATTACAAGATTTTTGAGATGTTGGTTTAAGTTTGAATTTAATGATTCTTGTATTATTACAATTAATTTTTAATACAATAGTATCTTTGAAGGAAAAAAAAAAAGATATTTCCCACAAACATTTTTTTTTTGCTTTATTTCATGTGGTAACATTATACCCTAATTTGAAAATATGAACCTAAACCAAATAATATTCAATCAGTTTCTCAGTAAAATGATCGTTGAAAAAAATCTTTATTTATTTGGCGCACTATATCTTAGTTTATGATTAATAAACGCAAACAAAAAAACTATACCTATATGTTTTCCATAAATATTTATTTATAATTTCATATGATAATATACGAGAAAGATTATATTGTGAATTTTAAGTCTGAATGCACAAAAAAAAAAAGAACGTACAGTATTTTGATGGTCATTACATATTAAGTTAATATTGAGTATGTATACAATGTTGTGGCCTAAACAGACATCAAAGTGGCTGTAGTTTAGTGGTAAGAATTCCACGTTGTGGCCGTGGAGACCTGGGCTCGAATCCCAGCAGCCACACTTTATACCCCTTTTTAAAAAATCATTTTATTTAACAGCCACCGCCCAAGACAGAAGGTTGTGTGCAAGGAGTGGTTGTACTTGACGCACTTTTGAGTTAGGTTTAACTACACCGTCTTTCAGTGGAAACTTCGGACCAAAAGCTGAATGCTGCCAGTCTGCGTTAGACACGTGTGTCCATTCACTGCACCCACGTGCGTCCCCGGTTTTGTAGTGTATTCGTGTACGTATATATATATATACTTTGATATATCTCTATCTTTTTCACACAATATCTACCTAATAATAAAGCTTTACGCCAGTTTTTAATATAAAATCGATGGCATAATTGTTACACTTTGAATTTAATAGTAATAAATATTCCTGATCTTGGACATTAAAAACAATAAAGAATATGGACACTCCACCTCCCTCCATATAACTTTTTCGAGATTTTTTATTTATACTATTTTCTAGAATTTAGATAGTTTGTAACCGAAGCTTTTAATTAAAGGAAGGGAGAAACAAAATATCTTACAAAAGAATGTCGTTTTCGTAATTAGTAGACTTTCTATATAAATATTTTCCTTATTGTTTTTCCTAAAAAAGAAAAAAGCTTCTTCACCAAAGCAACGTATTGCTTCCTCTTCTTCTTCTTCTGCTTCTCCCCTAACATTCCCCGTAGGACATTCTTCCCCGTATGGGTCTCACCACTTCCTAACTCTCTTATATCGTCTTTCTTGTAGATAACTATGAAGAAACCATCTCAATTCAGATCCAATCATACTCTTCTCTTCTTTCTCTGATCATCAACAACAACAACGATTTCGGATTCTTTAATTGCAATTTGGGTATGTTCAAATCTCTGTTTTTTGTTTCTTCTTGCATAATTTAGCTTGTTTTAGCTTCTGAATTTTGAGTTAATTTTGGTAAAGAGTTTGGTTATGATTACGCCCAAAGTTTGCTCTTTTTTTTGGGACTAGTAAGATTGATAGCTAAGTAAAGGAAAGGATAAAGAGTAGACAATTTTCTCACTGAATTTTGCTTTTTTTCAATAACGTAAAAGAGAAAAAAGCTTCAATGATTCTTAATTCCCTAGAATTTCGAAAATCCCTATAAACCCTTTTTCAGATTCTCCCCAATTTGTTGAATTTGGCAGAGAAGGAGAGATGGCGATGTTGGTGGAGCCACCAAATGGGATGAAACAGCAAGGGAAACATTACTACTCGATGTGGCAAACATTGTTTGAAATCGACACTAAGTATGTTCCAATTAAACCCATTGGGAGAGGAGCTTATGGTGTGGTTTGTTCCTCCATTAACCGCGAGACCAACGAGAGAGTTGCCATTAAGAAGATTCACAATGTGTTTGAGAATCGAATTGATGCCTTGAGGACGTTGAGAGAACTCAAACTTCTTAGGCATGTGAGGCATGACAATGTGATTGCACTCAAGGATGTTATGTTGCCTTCGAATAGATCCGGTTTCAAAGATGTTTATCTGGTTTATGAGCTAATGGATACTGATCTTCATCAGATCATCAAATCCTCTCAGTCTCTTTCTGATGATCATTGCAAATACTTCTTGTTTCAGGTAATGTAACTCCCCTAAGTCTTGCATTTCCAGTATTACTGGTTAGTTATTGATTTAGGATTTGTTTTTTGTTATATTTAGTTGCTAAGAGGATTGAAGTATCTTCACTCAGCAAACATCCTTCATCGCGATTTGAAACCTGGAAACCTCTTAGTCAACGCAAATTGTGATCTGAAAATTTGTGATTTTGGGTTGGCGAGAACAAGCAGAGGCAATGAACAGTTCATGACAGAATATGTGGTTACACGTTGGTACAGAGCACCCGAGCTTCTTTTATGCTGTGATAATTATGGTACGTCCATTGATGTCTGGTCAGTTGGCTGCATATTTGCTGAGATTCTTGGCAGGAAACCCATTTTCCCGGGAACAGAATGCCTCAATCAGCTCAAGCTAATTATCAATGTTGTTGGTAGTCAACAAGAATCAGATATCCGTTTCATTGACAACCCGAAAGCCAGAAGATTTATAAAGTCTCTTCCTTTCTCAAGGGGAACACATCTCTCCAATCTCTACCCACAAGCCAATCCTCTAGCTATTGATTTATTACAGAGGATGCTCGTGTTCGATCCAACCAAGAGAATCTCTGTAACCGATGCACTCTTACACCCGTACATGGCAGGGCTGTTTGATCCTGGATCAAATCCGCCTGCACATGTCCCAATCTCTCTAGATATAGACGAGAATATGGAGGAAAGAATGATCAGAGAGATGATGTGGAACGAGATGCTTTACTACCACCCTGATGCTGAAACTGTGAACGCCTAGTCGTCATCATCATCATCATCATCATCAAGAGTAAGCTTTTTCCGGGTTTTTTTTTTTGCTCTTCTAAAATGCAACTTTGATATTATGTTATATAGCGAGTCCACAAACTCGAAAACAAATCAAAAAAGTCTTGGTGCTTTGATCTCGCCCGTTTATTTTAGTTGCAGTGAGTGAGTAGTTGTAGTAACAGAGTTTGAGGAGCTGATCACTATCATCTTTTCAGTTTGTAAATGTGGATGCGCAAGACTGTTTGTTAGTAAGTTAAGGCGTGTTCTTCTTCGTTGTCTTTTGAGCTGATGACATTAACTTAGGATTTACACACCAGATACTTTAATTTTTGGAAAATTAGCAAGAATGACCAACCAAAAAAATATATATCACTCCATAGCCAAATCTCCCCTATGGCAAAACTAGGAGTGACAAATGGGTAATCCAACCCATTCCGACTCCAATCCATCTGGATTCGAGATTTTAGTGGATGGATTTTACCTACTCATTTATTTTATGAGTTGAATTTTATCCATATATGATATACCTATTGGTTAAATGGGTAATTCGGATTATCCATATAGATTAAATATATTGAATTTTAAAATATTATATATTTGAAAATCCATAAAATAAATATAATTCAAGTAACACATTAAATAAAAATGTTTTAAGTTCTCAAATAAAATAAAATCATCATAAAACTAAACCCCAAAAAACTAAAATCGCAAACCATTCTCATTTAGAAAAAGTTGTTATCTTTAGTTGCATCTGATTATTTGACATCATCTTTTTTTCACCATCTATAGAAGAAAAATATAACACCAATAATCGTATAAAGCAAAAACTATATATATATAATAAAACTACATTTTGCATCAAATGAGAAATCAAATAACCAAGCTCGTGTGCATTGTAAAGTTTGGACGTGCTTAGCAAGATATCGACTTCAATATTTATTTAGAACACGAGAACCAATAGTCAAAGATGATTCGGAAGCCACAGTGGTTATAAGAATGCTAAGAACATCATGTGCCATATAAGATAGAGCACCAAAACGATGTTTATGATATTTCCAGCAAAACAGACAACGTAATATAAGGTACCAAAAACCTAAACCTTTAAACTTGTCTAAAATTATTATTTTACACATATATATTATTGGTAAATATTTCATTTTCTGAAAACATATTAGTATATTACATATTTATTATATTTTCAAAAAACCTATGAATAATCCGATACCCTAATGGGTTTACCCACAAAACCCCATTAACCATCAGGGTAACCCACCAAAACTTATTTATTTATATGGATGAAAAAATAGAAGTCTAACCCACTAAAACTCCGGACGAATTCGGATTATCCATGGATAATTACCATTTTGACACTCCTAGTTATTCAGTTCGGTGTATTTTGCCCAACCTTAACTTACACCATGTTTATTATTTTCATTTTTTGAGCAAACAGTATGTTTATTCTTAAATTGCTTTTGTGATACAGAATATACGACTCATATGACATATAAAAATAAGGATTAATTTGCTAAATAACCAAAAAAAAATTAATTTAAAAAAAAAAACCTAGATCTAAGGATGAGGGTTTTGAATAACATAATTTGGTTGGGGTTTGATAGCCCAAATAACCCAAAATGGACACATTACTAATCTTATTTGGTATTTGGTTCGGTGTGGGCTTTTAACGAATACCAAATTACCCAATTGGTTAACTGAGATAACACACATAACATTATTAGAGCGTGTATATTTGGTTAATGTTTCTTAGGTTTGTTCATTATATTTAATCTTATACGGTTTTGAGACACGCCAATCACTCACCTTTAGAAACCATAGTCAAGATTCGGGGAGATACAAATGAATGGTTTATGGCTCAGATTGTAGAGAGAGAGGCAGAGAACAGGGAAAGGGTAGCTAAGGAGAAAACTGTGAAAAGGTGGAGACCTCCACCAAAACCCTGGTTTAAGTGTAATATAGAGACAACGTAGGACAAACAAAAAACAGTGGCAGGAGGAGCTTGGATACTTAGAGATGATCAAGGGGGTACACTCCTCCATAGTAGGAGAGCTTTCAGTGAGGTGAAGTCAAAGGAGGAGGCAAACTAAAGGTCTTCATGTGAGTGATTGAAAGTATGATAAGTCATCAACTGAACAAGGTTATCTTTGCTTCAGAGGTGCATGAATTTTTGGGTGCCATTCTAAGACCAAAAGCATGGCCGTCTTATGGGTTTCAAGCAGGTGAAATCATCCATGGTTTGGGTCCAATGGTGGACTGGAGACTAGAGATAGAGTTTGTCGCAACGAATCGACGTTCAAGACTCATTGCCGAGGGTGTTACAAAGCAAGGGAGAGTACAGTCTTATGTGGAGAGAGGATTTCCAAACTGGTTAAGAGAGGTTTTTGAAGAAGAAGCTCTGTAACGCTCAGTGGGCTGTATTTTTTGGATATATCGGTTGGGCCTAGACTCAGTTTCAAGTTTCTGGGTGGTTGTAATATTATTGAACTCTTGTATGAACTAAATCTGCTACTTTATAAAACATTAGATGACAAAAAAAAAGACACGCCAATCGCAGTTTTCTTACTTCTCGTTTCGCTCCTTGTCCAAACTATGTTAGACTCGTTTCTCTTTTTGTGCTATCCTCATTGTTCCATCTCCTTCTTATCGTTGTGACATTTTTATAACCTTGTGCTACAAATAATATATATCTACACATATACTTTTATGAGTTTTTCACTTTTGATTTTGTGTGATTCTAAGTGGTTTTCTCACAAAACTAAACCAAAAATAATTTGGGAAATTGCTTTGGAAACCGAAACCGAACTAAACCGAACCAATTTAAACAAATCCGAATGCATTCTATCTTCATAAAACCGAAAAAACGAAAATCGAATAACCCAAACCTAATCAAACCGACGGACTGAACACCCACCCCTAGTGTAAATGGTGAAGTGACCTTAGTCTAGTGGCAGTTGGTAAGTCCACTAAGATTAAACACCATCACACCCAAGATCGAATCTCACTGTCTACAAAATGTAGGAATTAGGCTAATGGGTCGGCCAATTGTGCCCCAATGTTGATAAAAAAAACATGGTGTAACAAATTTTAGTCCAAGAAATTGGCTGTTTTCATTTAGTCTCGACTTGGGGGTACAAATAGTAGAATGATAAATGTCGTTCTCAATGATAAAAGCAAAAAGCCGTAGAATGATAAATGTCGTTCTCAATGAAATTAACACCCGAAAAGTCCGT
Source organism: Aurinia saxatilis (assembly GCA_900406295.1). Taxonomy (NCBI): domain Eukaryota; kingdom Viridiplantae; phylum Streptophyta; class Magnoliopsida; order Brassicales; family Brassicaceae; genus Aurinia; species Aurinia saxatilis. Next base: position 20,393 of record OVAP01000719.1, read on the forward strand.
CGTCGGATATTCATAATGCTCGTTGTCATGAGACGGAAAAGCTCGAATTAAAACTGAAAGTCCCAGTTTCGCACAACTTTTGGTGATTACACACCAACAGGTAAAACTGAATGTGCTTGAGTGGTGCAAATATCATAAGAACAATATTGATGTATAAGGCTGGGACAGTGTTGTTTAAGGCTGGGGAGGGAAATATTGATGTATTTTTCTTTGTCTAATTTTTGAAACAATTGGTTTTAGCGGGTCATTTTCTCGAGACAAAATAAGTTGGAAACTATGATATTTGCTTGATTTATTTGATTGTGTCTTTTTCAGCTAAGTGACCATCATTAGCAAGGCTAATTTCAGAACGAGACTAATGAAAAATCAAATGGCCAATTGGTAAAACAAATCCATGCTTAGTTATGAAGATCTGAATGGTTTGAGCTGATTACACCTCTTCAATGAAATCAATGTTCAAGAACTTGATTCTCTCATTCATGCTTGCCAAATTTAACAAGTAAGAGAAAAGATTTCTTACTCTCCATTTTGAAAAAGTGAATAATGATACAATTAGGTGAAGTGTGAGGGAAGCCTAGGAAATGACCTTTCCGAAGATGGCACCAACCCATATTTTAAAAGTTGAAGGTATTGGCTGGAGACTAAAAATTTCAACGATCTACAACATAACGTTAGAAATGCTCAAATCTAGGGGAGAGTAAGAAATATTTATGTTCAAGGTTGGTTTGTCAAGCATTGTATGTAAAAAGAGTATAAAAAGTTTCTTGGAATTGTGATCAAAAGAAGAGATAAGCAATGGTAATGGCATCGACATCGTAACTAGGTTGTGGGTTTATTTGGAATGCTAAGGAAGTCTAAGGAGAAGTACATGGCGGTCAAGTTTTGGGATTAGTCAAGTGAATTTGTGGATTACTAAATTGGGCGAGATCAATTCGATTCTCTAAAGCAAGGTTGGTTTTATATTTTCAAACTTCGTCCACATTTTAATTTATGTTTTTCTTGAGGGCAAGAAAAGGCTAAGTCTGGGGGAGTTGATATATCCTAGTTTTTACCGGTTCTTATAATAATAATATATATATTTATATATTTTATCAAGTGTATATTATTATTATTCGAGTCCAAATAAATCATTTTAGGTGCATGAACAAGTTTTGAGAACTTGGTGAATTTTGGAAGAATTATAGAACAAAGAATCAAGTTTGAAGAGAAGAAAATGGAAAACGAAGAAAAATGGCAAAAACAGAGGAGGGTTTCGAACGACACCAGTCAACACCAGACAGATTATCGGCCAATTTTCCAAATCTTCAAGATTAAGAGAATTTTTCATATCTCTTTTGGAAAATTAGTTTTTGAAATTTACCAAATCTAAAATTCGTCATATACCCTATAAATACTATGCTTAAGTCATTGTTTAGGCTCATACAATTTTCTAATTCTCTAAGAGTTTGTAAGGGAAAAGAAACCTTTGAAGCCTCTTTTCTTCTTTGAGTTATATAGTTTATTGCTTTCCATTGATTATTGCATGATGTTTTGCTTAGCTATGTCTGAGTAATTCCCTTGTTAGACTTAAGGTTCTTATATTTAGATATATTTATGTTAGTCATTAATCCTAGTTTAAGAAAACACCACTAGTTCTTCTTCTAAATTTATTCTTAGTGCTAGTTCTAGTATAATCACCTAGAGTCTAGATCATAGGTAATTTATTAGATGCGAGAGCATTAGTTATTACTGGAAATAATCTTAGGAGAGCAAGATTTTTATTCGCAAAGAGATTTGGTTCAGAAAACTTGTAAACAATTGAATAGGTTCTTAATGCTAATTTAATTATCTATGATTTGTAAAGAGATTTGGCTTGCTAGATATTAGATTAAGATGGTATTCGTAACGAGAGCTGGTTTGCTTGGTTTTATGCTCATGTTCAAGAATTTAGGTTGGTGTCTGATTTTTACGACTGGTGTCGTTCGACACTCAGATGGATTTGGTTGCAGATTGGATTCTTCTCTGAAGTTCCCAGTGCTTAACCTTGCTTTAATTGATTTAACCCCCCCCCCCCGATAGTTTGCTAGTTAATTTCCTTAGTTATTAAAACTGATAACCCCTTTGTCCTAGTTTTAATTAAGTGTATAAAATTAGTTATGTGATTTAGCAGTCTTCGTGGATTCGATCCCTAAGTAATATAATGCATTTGTTGTGCATTTGCAGTTAAAAACATAGGGTAAAATGTTGTGTATCATTCCTCCCATTACTGAATCAAAATATTTAAGAATGCGTCGATGCAAGTGGATTTATGAGGTTTTATAGTACTATAGAATTATGTTGCTATAATACATTATTTATATCAATTTATAAGGCTTTATAACGTTTTAGAATCAAATATTTGACTGCATATTTATAACAATTTATAAGATATTATAAGAATTCAAAATCTTAATAAGGCTTCATATACTTATTTCTCGTTTATAAAGCAGATATGAAATCAATTCCATAGAGAAATAATTTATTCTCAAGTAGCACCCCCCCCCCAAACATTAATCTCTATCTCTAAATTCATTTGTGTTGCAATTGTAAATCCTTAGAGACATTCAGGCTTGGATTTGGATTTGATTGGACGATGTTACCATGATTCCAGTTCTTTTGATATGTCATGTCTTTCTCTATTTATCCATAACACTTTTTTTTAAAAGAACTGGACACTTTTTTGGAATAAAGTGTGTCTCGATCACAATAAAACTGGCGATATCTCTATGGCCAATTCCGGTAAAATTTCGATTTCTACTTCTTTGCTAAAGCTATATCGCAGTTTAATAAAGTAAATTATGCAGAACTGTAGCTCGATTTCAGCTCTTTATTTCATTTCGTGTCGAAATTCAGTCTCTTCCTCATCAGAATTTTGTTTTCAGGTTCGTGGAGGATCAGCTGGAATATAGAGTCTTTCTATGGTGTCATCAAACCCATTAAGATCGTGTAAGCATTTTTTTCGATCTTCTTCTTCTTCTTCTTCATATTTCCGTTTACAAGATTTCACAAAAACAACAATTTGTTTAGTGTTCTTATAGGTTTGTTTGTTTGTTATTGCAGGATATTTGTATGTACATGTAAGAGACTAAGGATTATGCAAGGGTCAGAAGCCAAAGGATATTTGTTTTCAGACTAAGGATGTTTGTTTTCTCACTAAAGCACAAGTTCCTTTTCAAACTAAGGATGTTTGTTTGTTTTGCAGTCTAACCATCCTGCCATCAGCAGTGGGTTCATTGACGTCTCTTAGACAGCTTGATGTTGGCAATAAGTTGACAAGTCTACTAGATGAGATAGGACTTCTTACACAGCTCGAGATCTTGAAAGCCAACAATAACAGGCAATTATGCTTTACTCATTCCAAATGGTCCAGAAAATTAAAGTTAACATCTTTTCATTTTTATTTCTACAATAAATATTGAACCAGTTCTCCATCTTAAACTCAGCTATTGGTAACGAGGACAGTTTAAGGCTGAGATTGATATCAATGTAAGTTGCAACCCTGTACCGTTTAAGTTTTGGTTTAAGAAATCTATTGATTCAAGCATATGTTTTTAACTGAAAATGAAGGAACCTTCTACAACTGATATAAATGTAGAAGAAATGTCCGAGACAGATGAGGCTACAGTAGTAGATATTGCTATCCCTGAGAAGTTGTGCCAGAGATAGTGTTTTGTAACTTGAGAGACTCGAGGTCTACTCCGGTGACTGAAGGAGAGAAAGGAGTGGCTTTGGTGAATGGGGTTTCCAATAATATGATCAAACTAATCTTGGAACGTGATGGAGAGGCTGGAGAGATGAATAAATTGGTTTATGTATGACTTTAATTTTGAAACTGTTTATGTTATTTACATTTTCAGGGAGATTATGTTGAAGAAATTCCTTCCGAGAAGCCAATGACTCCAGAAATAGTTTCAAAACATGTGACACTTACTAAATGCAAACATTGTTCCAAAACATTTTACTATTGACGTAGAAATCATAAAGCTATCGATTATGATAGTGAAGTAAGATAGTGTGCTGATTTCTTCAGTTAATTCCCTTGTTCAAAAAATCGGCCACCACGGCTGCTTAATCGCCGGCTAGGTGCTCGGCGGTGGAGAGCCGCGGCGATATCATGTTAATCGGTAAAAAAATTGGAGATCTTGAAATAATTCGACATTTCTCGCATTTTAAGTTACAAAATCATTGTTTCATTATAGATCTATCAAATTTGGGTGAAAATTACAAGATTATTGGTTACAAAAGACAAGAATGGTGAAAAATGAGTAAAACGGCGTCCACTAAAGTTGCAGAGTCGTTTTTTACAGAGAAGAAGACGAGGGCATTTTGGTACGTTCGTAATATAGTAAGAAAAAAGAAATAAATGACTGAACGCATCACAGAGTGTTCGAACTCTCTACCTCTGGGAGAGCTTCCAGCCGCAAAGTACCATTTGACCACCATTAATTCATAGCATGTTTATAAAAATATGCTATATATTCCTATAATATATATATATATATGATAAAAATACCTAAAATTAATCCCCGATTAATCGCCATTTAATCTTCAATTTTTTATTAATCGCTAGACGGGCCTCGAACGCCCAATTAACGTCTAGCAAAATTTAGAAGCTTGGTTCATTCTATAGATTGTGGTTGATTTCTTCTTTTTCTCAGAGGGTTATAGTTGTCTACGTTAGTGAAGAATCTTTTTCTCTATATGTCCTGGGTCGTGTGGTAATCTGATTCCCTTTTTATTGAAAAGGAGAACTGTTCAACAAATTATTGGTGTGGTGGATTATTCGGTGCGGGATTTAGGGAGTATGTTACCTCCACCAGTTGGTCATTATGTTGATTATGAGTCTAGCAGAAGAAAAAGTCATAAGTCTGTTTTGAATGTAAGTTGCCAGCTCTTCGAGCAGAATAAATTCTTTTTGTTGTCAGTTCATGTGCATGTCTACTTTATGACAAATACTAGATGCATTTATGTATGATTTGTTCTGCTTGTGATGCCTTCTTTTTCACCCTTTTAATACCTTAGCAGAATGCACATAATGTTGTCAAAATTTCTCCCCCAGATGGTCGCCCCACTGTAATTAATAATTTTATATTTAACATGACATAAAAATTAAAAACATAGTGCGGGCAAGTAATCTAATACAATATATAGGAGAGTGACTGGATTTAGTCGTCCTCTACTGAAATTTCATAGGAAGCTTGTTGAGTTTGAAATTGTATTGTCTCTTCCCTTCATTCTCGCTGGATTATATAATATGTGTGATTGTATAATTATGCTTCTTCATTGTATTTTCTATCTAATTTTCTATCACATGCTTTTGTTCGCCGTATACTTCTATATGTTATATAATATGTTTAGAATATTGTAGTCTTAAAAATCTTTATAAGTCTTTAGAGATAGGGTTGACTCCGTATTTCGCCCCCTAATATAACATATAAAGCTGAGGTACCCGGTATTATTGGCCTTATTGAATTTCGACATAGACTTTTTATCTCTTTATATTTCTCAATGAACCTTTTTTCTCTCAATATAGCCATGTAAAAATTAAACCAGGTGATTACCGTTCCTAAACCGGTTTGAGCGTTTTCAAATCACATTTTGTAAGAAAAAAAGAATTGTTTTACATAATTACAATTTATTGAATAACCCAATGACTCCGTATTTTTCCCCCTAATATAGCACCTAAAGCTGAGACACCCGATACTATTGACCTCATTGGATTTTGTCATGGACTTTTTATCTTTCATTATTTCTCCATGAACTTTGTTTTCTCTCAATATAGCCTTGTACAATTAAACCAGGTGATTACCGTTCCTAAACCGGTTTGAGCGTATTCAAATCACGTTTTGTAAAAAAAAAATTGTTTACATAATTAAAATTATTTAAAAATAATACCCGACCCGAGTAAACCAGACCCAGACCTGACTAAATCCAACCTGACCCAAGACCCGACCCAAGGCCTATTTGGAGTTAGGAGATGGAAGTGGCTTTTGTGATCATTTCATATCGTGGAAGAGTAAGTCATTTCTACTCGTATCTTCATTTTGAGTTTGCGGGTGATTTTTAGCTTTCATTTTATTACAAAATTCAAATCTTTAGAAGTATCTTATTTTGAATTTGCTGCAGAGTTTAAGCTTTCTTTTTGCTTCAGACTCAGAAATGAAGTTTATTAGCATTTTGATCCAGATTTTAATCTGTAATGTTATTCTAACCTTAGATGTTGTATCTTATTTTCTTTTTCAGGGACTCCTTGCCGCAGTGAAGGAGGAGTTGCGTAATACTGAACATAGGATGTGTGAAGCACATTGTAAAGAATTTGGAAGGCAAGGGTCAGGTGGGAAAAGAACTACTGAAGCCATTAGTTTGGAAGCTGGCTTGGATTTACACCCATCCAACAGATTTTCAAGAGAACTTAAGGAATCTAAGAGAATATGATATGAAATTGTACAATCAGGTGATGAACGAGAAACCAAAGACTTTGTTTGCTTTTTACAAGCTTGGAAGCTGCTGTGAGGATGTTGATAACAGTTCATCGGAGTCTTTTAATGCTTCTATCACCAAAGCAAGAGCAAATCCGATTGATTTCCATCTCTTCACGAACCCTAGTTTGCTTTTCCCCAAATTTGAATTCATCAGGCAAGCTTTTTTGTGTTTCTTTCTCTGATTTTTTTTTTCCAGACTGAAGAAAAAGGTTTGGGTATTATTGTAAAATAAATTTAATTATGTAAAACAATTTTATTTACAAAACGTGTAATCACCAGGCTTAATTTTATATGGCTCAATTAAGAGAAAATAAACTTTCATGGAGAATTATAGAGAGATAAAAAGTCTGAGACAAAATCCAATGAAGCCAATAGTATCGGGTGCCTCAGCTTTAGGTGCTATACTAGGGGCAAAATACGGAGTCATTAAGTTATTAAATAATTTTAATTATGTAAAATATTTGTTTTTTTTTACAAAACGTGATTTGAAAACGCTCAAACCAGTTTAGGAACGGTAATCACCTTGTTTAATTTATATGGCTATCTTGAGAGAAAATAAAAGTTCATGGAGAAATATAGAGAGATAAAAAGTCTATGAAAAACTCCAATGAGGCCAATACTACCGGGTGCCTCAGTTTTAGCTGCTATACCAGAGGGCGAAATACGGAATCAACCCTTAGAGATAAGTCCAAACTTTTGGATCCTTATCAGAATCTGATTCCAAAATTCTCTCAACTTCTCAGACGACCTCTGCACTATAAATACAGAAGCCACAAGCAGGAGAAATAACATGAAATTCACAAGTTCATTAGCATCCATGCAAAGTAGTTTTCTAGTATTTTTCATTTTTTTCTTTCTTGTTTTACTTTAGATTTGTTGTCAAAGGGAGAAGTTTATCCTTTCTTCCTCTGCGGTTAGAAAAGCTTTTTGAACTCTTTTACTTTGATTCATATGATTGCAATTTCCATTATTATTATGTTTATCTTAAGCATTTTTTAGTAATTTCATACTTAGGAATAAGGTTTGCTAAGCGATTTCATGGTTAGGTAGATAGGCAATAGGATTTTGCAATGACTAGCTAAGGCTTACTTTCGTATCAGGACTACACTCGTTATGATAGGATTAAACGACTACTAATACACCACTTAGAGTTAGTAATCCAAAACTTGATTTTGAAAGCTCTAGTGTCCATTCTCGGAGTAGCAATTTGTAACACCGGCCTCTCTAAACACGCAAGAGACCATGTGTTAAGAACAATTTTCGAACACAAAGTCCAGTTCAAGTTCACAACAGCTGTTATCGAAGCCTTGGCGCCCACTTTTGCAATTCGAACACCAGCTTTAACACATTGAACTCAAGTCTCCTATACCTGAAACAGGGGGAGAGGAGGGATGAGTAACATAAGGTTACTTAGTGAGGGCGAGCAATCTCACCAAATCCACTAGCACAACAATTACAAGTTTACCAGCTAACACACATACCAGACTTACAAGCAACAAGACTCAACATCATTACCACATTGAACAACAATAACTTTTTCAAGTCACTTCTACCAGATTCAACTACCAAATATCGAATGGGTTAGGAGCGTATCCTTGACCAACAAAAGCAATACTACCGAATTTCGAATGAGTTAAGGACGTCTCCTATAACCAGTTAACCGAATGGGTTAGGAACGTATCCTTGACCAACGAAAGCAATACTACCGAAATCCGAATAACATGGCAACCTAACAATTTCAACATATAAATAAATCCACAGATAATAGTCACAAATTCACATAAATGATTTTCGTCATCTCTTTCAAAACAGCAATCCTCATTACACAACGTACAATAGCATATGCACATACACTCTAATCCTAACTAGCTCATTACACATAACACACATAAGCTTGACATGGTTTTAACACAGCATCACAAGCACCTATTTGTACAAGGAATAAGACAGTTCCGGGTCCTCACCTGAAAACTGGTTTGGACGGAAATGATAGGCTAAGGCAGAATGCTTATAACTCTCTGCAGAGAGTTCAGATAGCCATGATTCTTGTCTCCATGAAAAGATGTCGTTTGAACCTTCGTTTTGATAGGTTATTCACCATCTGATTCATTCTGTAACTCCAGATATGCCTCTTTCAAGTTGGCTGTTCGGACTGCAAGTTACTGTTACGGACAGAATGGACCTCTTGGAGAAAAACGGTCATAACTCTCTGGTTATATCTCGGATTGAGACAAACTCATGCTTCCTAGAAATCTGAGACACAGGCCTTCGCGTTGATAGGTGGCTCATCGTCGAATTCATTCTGAGTCACCAGGAAAACGCCTCAAAAGGTGACTGTTCGGATTGAAGGATGTTGTTGCAGCAGACTGGACATCCTGGAGGAGAATGGAAATAACTCTCTGGATATAATTTCGATTGAGCCGATCTCAGGCTTCATGTAAATATGAGACAAAGATCTTCACATCCATGGGTGGCTCGACATGTAGTTCTTTCTAAATCACCGGAAAAAGGCATCAGAAGGTGATGGCTTAGATAGGAGAAGATGGTAGACGAGGAGGAGAAGCAAGAAGAGAACTCATGGAGGATGAGGGAGGCCTTCGGAGAATTTCATGGTGAATAGAAACTTTTTGCAGCAGTCATAGAGAGTGCAGAAGATGAGAGAAAACGCCTCAATAAATTTACGCGTAAAAGAAGATTTATGGCTACTTTCCTTTTCTGTTTCCTCTTTTTGCAATATGAGGACAAAAATTTATAGATATTTCACTTTGACCATCAACAAAAGTTTAATAGAAAAAAAAATAATCCTGGTTTAAGAGAACTGGGGTGTTACACAATTGATTTCTTAAACTTCATGACTAGTCTAGAGACTGAAGGGACGGTATAACAAGTTTCCCTAGAGTTTAACCTGGACTCTAATAGATTAGACCGGCTAAATCTGACCATAAGGATAGTCGAACTTTTGTGATTTCAAGCTATATATCCTTTTAAAAATACCTACATAATTATTATCCTAAATAATTCGAACCATGAATCTCAAATGCAATTACCGACTTCCTAACATTTTATCATCTAATTTATCTCACGTTTTATTTGCTTTTTTAGTTTTTGCAGACATCAATCGATTAAATATGTTCCAGTTTTCGACCGAAAAACGATTCATTTGATTGGATTCCTTCTGCATTTGTTCAATTCATCACCAGCAATCTCATATTTTCTATTTACTTAAGTGAACTCGGATGATCCTTTCTATCAATTCGACTCTAAAATATTATTGGGAGAGAAGTGCACTTTTAGAAAAATTGTGAGTGAAATTTAATTCCCCATCAATAAAAGGTGGGACCAGAACCAGCAAGACGTGGAGCAGTAGCTCCTCTTTAAAACAAAACCTTGAGAATCGATACAGTAAATATAGTTTTATAAAAAAGGTCATCAACTCTTATGATATTCAAAAATAATTAGAAAAATACATGAGTTGTAAGCACTCACAACTTCTAAACTCGTATTTTATTTCCATTCTTCTCTGTAACAAACCAAACATTCCTTTGTCTTATTGTAAAATACAACAACACTATTCTACTCTAAACTTACTGGAGGAATGAATTTTCCATACTTGATCTCAGACCAAATTTACTAGAGAAATAAGTTTGTTTTGTGGATTTTTACAAAATATTTATAAATTCTTTAAGGACTTTGGAGCAATGATATTTCCTGCTTATTCTCAAAGAAAACAGAATTTATAAAGATTTATAATGTTGATATTTTTATGATTTCTATAATAATAAACACATGTCAATTTCTGAATAATAAGATCTGAAGTAGAAGCGTACTTGATGACTCCATGCTTAGGCTTATGAAAAGCCTTAGAGCTTTGTGATTGGTTAGGCTCTTCTACAACAAACTCAGAAAAGCTGTAGATCTCTGTTGATAGGATGCTGAGAATTTTTTTCTGTATTTCTTACGTTAGACTTGTTGTGGGGACCATAACCCTGATATATATATACTCCGTATATAATTAAT
>OVAP01000720.1:0-30895 GCA_900406295.1 Aurinia saxatilis
ATCTTTATTTATATTTATTATTCTGATAAAGTCATAGTATTATTATAACAAGTATAATATTATGTTTGCTTTTTGTCATTTTGACTGATAGATATACACTAACTGGACTTTCAAAAATATTTAAACTACATACATGGCATTTTAGTTAAGCAAAAAAAATTGCACTATAAAAAGAGGTATCATCGAGTCATCATAACTAATCTAATCACACAAAATAACTTTAAAATAATATATCAACTGTTACATATAGTAGGAAAACAAATGGATGGCAAGAAATCTTTATATACTTGGCTATGTTCTTGATTTCAGGTTAGTTGTTGTATGATAAATACTTTTATATTTGCTTTTTCTAATAAAAAATAATTCGTTTGGTTATAAAACTATTTACTTTGTGTAATATTGTTGATTCATTGACATGAAATACAACTTTCATGACCATAGCTCACATACAACTTATATTAAACCACAAAAAAAGAAAATAAAACCAAAACCAAACATTGATTTTGTAATCTAATTTGTGTTGTGTCAGTGCAGGACAAGTAGACGCTGCTCCTTATGATCCGTGCACATTTTCTCCTGGACCTTGTACAGACAAATGCAATTTTGTATGCACAGGTTTTGGCTCTAAATTTGGAGGATATTGCGAGGGTCCTAAGAGCATGTTCAATGGTGAAACCCCATAAGAGACTCTTAACAATTTTTAACTATTAAAATTAATAATAAATTAAGTTAAGAGTTTTATTTTTGTTTTGCAAAAAATTCTCCTCCAATGGTTAAAATCTAGATGGGGTTCTTAAATATTTTGAAAAAAAGTATAATTTATTTTGTTTAACTTTATAAATATTATACATTTTACAAAAACACAAATATATTACCATACATAAAACAAATTTATACATAAGATTGCAAACTCTTTTTCAGTAGGAAAGGTTAACTGAAGTTCAAAATGGTAACTAAGAGAAGCTTTTGGACATAATTAAAGAATTGGCGTGTGAAGATTATTTCATCAATCTTCTTGCTTATTTCATCAATCTTCTTGCTTTTTTCGGTCTGAAGATCCCGTGGATCGTTTTTTCCAGTAATATATGAAGCCATTTCTCAACATTTCCTTTCCCTCGTTCTCTCCTGCTTTCCTCATCTTCCTCCTCACCTTCTGGTTCCTTAAAGACAGGGCATTCCTCTGAAGCTTCTATTGCTGCCTTCTTCTACATCTAGCTTATATCCAATAGGTTTATTATCTTCCAACACAACAAGAGAGTTCTCAGATATCTCTGGACTGTTCTGTTCTTCCTCTTCCCCTTCTATTTCCCCATGCTTATGAGTTTCAGCCTCATGAGCTGCTGCTTCATGCTCTTCTTCAAGGTATACTCCTAACTCCTTAGGTAACGATATTTCTTCACTTGTTCCTGGAACATATAGAGACAACTTCCTGTCTCTGTCGTCTATCAATAAATCATCTTCATCATTCCTTAAAAGTCTAGACCTTTTCCTTGCTTTCTCTGATTCAGGCCTCGTCACCTGATTCTCCAGCTCCTCTCTTTCTTTAAACTTCTTGTGAAACCATCACAAATCGCTTTCTGCGCCTCTAATCTCACCATAAGTGCACTACTCGCAGCCTGGTTTAACCTCACTTGTTCCTTGTATACAACACTCCTACAAACAAATAAACGAACAATGAGCTAAACATATCGAAAAGTGATTGCTGTATAGGTGGAAAAAATCTCTTACTTGTGCATAGCATCACGGATCATCTTCTCAAGTGTATTCCAATACGAGCATTGAGCTTCTACCAATCGTCTGCACTTTTCAGCTCTTCTTCGTCTCTTAATCAGCTCACTCTCCAGTTCCTGAATGCTGAGCCGCTCTTCATTGTTCTTTCTTGTCAAATCATTCATTTCATCGTCTAACTTCTTCATCTAGGCTCGCATATTACTCTCGGTGTCTCAGTGAGTCCCTAGCAGCAGCAATGACTTGGTACGGATTTTTCATCAAATCCGGAGTCTCATTCTCTTTGGTTGCACCGGATCTCATCTTCCTTTCTGCAATAGACATTGGCGATTTAATACAGTAATAGGTCAAATAGCTTAACAGGCTGCCCTCTATAATCTAGCGAAGGCTCAAAAGAACAACACTTTGAACACTTGTAAGAATCCATAGCAACCATAGAGAACACATCCCACATTTATAGTTGACAATGATATTCCTACAAACAAAAGCTTCAACCCTTTTTTTTTTCTCCAACAGAGGAGAAACAGAGACCGATCGAACTTCCCTAGTTCGGCTTGATCGAACGATATCAAACAATCCTAAAGCCAAATTGAAACTAGATCGAGGAACGAGATCAATACCTAACGAACGTAACCATACTCGCTCTCCTTCTCATTGTCCTCGAAGGTCATAAGCTTTCTTTGGTAAAACGCCGGCATTTGTTTCACCAATCAGAGAATCAAACAGAACTCAAATCCAATCGACCGATGGATCCAAAATTTTACCTCCATGACTCTGATCAACAACAACAACAACAAAAACCCAATCCGAAATAGTCAAAACCTCGAATCAAGATCGAGAGAGGTTTTCGAAACAGAGCAATTCGATGAATCCGAAAGAAACAACAAGATCACAGAGAAACAAAAATCTGAAAAACTGACATGTAGGGGTTTCTATTTCTCTCCCCAGACTCTTAATCAAGAGGCGATTCTTAAAATTTTCCTCCTTGAATTACATTTTTCATTTATTTTTTTTCTCCAAAACTTGGAACTCGTGTCAAGAGTCTCCCTTTGGACATGCTCTAAGTGTTGCTACAAAACAATAGCAACCGATCTACAAAACTTAACATCACATTAGAATGTTTTAGACGTCTTTGCTTGTTCTATTTGATGTGGACTTTTTTTTTGTCAACAGTGTTTTCATTAAATTAAAAGTTTGTACAACTCTGTATATTGTGCATTACAAACTAGCATAACCATTTTATTTTAGAGCATGAAACAGAGGTACGAGCGTATTTTACTAGCATATCAGCCTCAGTATTGATCTGTCTTGTTACATACATGAAGCCGTAGTCATGGAACTTGTCTTTGTGATGCTGTATATCTTCACGATATATGTAGAGATTATCCAATATGTGCTTTGGAGGTGGTAGACTTTTTTCTCTTAGTGCCTCATAAACTTCTTTTGAATCCCCACCGAAAACAACACTAGTATAGCCAAGTCTCCATAGATATGAAACTGCCTCTCCAAGCGTGTAGGCTTCAGCTTCTGTATGGTGATATCACTCCAAGGCATACCAATTAATAGTATTTTGATCCATATATTAAACCTCTATAGGATTTATAATTTTAAAGCTAAGACAAATTCATAATCAATTTCTACCTAATTTCATTATTCTCTTTTTCATAAATACATAAATAATATAAGAGTTTTAATAGATTGAATAGAACCATAGATTAAAAGTTTATTGGTAAAAAAGGTGCGATAGTATAAGGCAGTGCAGCTTTTTCATTGCTCTACTCTACCAAAAGAGTTAGTGGAATTTTTATATTTTCCGATCTTCTGTTTGCGAATATCCTGAAGCAATCACTTTATTAAATATCTCACAACCTGCCATTCATAGAGATTCACTAAGATCTGCATATTCATGTACACCTAACTTTTGTTTGAATAATCTTATTTTAATGGCACGAGCTACAAAATTATTCAGAAAATTACAAAATTTAGGATTTGCAATGATCATAAAATATGTGATTCATCAAAAGAACATGCATCTTGCATATATCTGATATTTTAATTTGATCAGTGGGATCTTTTCTTTTGGGAAACTAGTGACATAACTGACATTTACATGGTTTGGAGTTTTGTGAAACGGCTAAAGTTCGGTTCATGTCACTCTCAAGATCTGTGCTTACATAGAGGCTCTAACTAATGACCACTATAAAAATAAAAAAATAATAAAGATAGAGGCTCTAACTAATGACCAATATAAAAATAAAAAAATAATAAAGAATAGATATGAGTGAATGAAAAGAAATAAAATAAAAAAAAGTAAAATAAAATGGTAAAAAGAAGTGGTTACTCTTGTTCTTCCTCGAATTTAATTAAAAATATTTTTGTTCAATAATTTTTTGCAGAAAGAAAAATGAAGAGGAATAAGAGAAATCAAAAGTTCTTTATAAATGGTGTAGATTTTAAGGAATGAAAAAGAATTCAGTATTTCTCTTCGTTCTTTTCCCTTTTGATGGTTACTATTTGGAACTTACAAGATTAGTTTTGGGAATTTTCAATAGTCTTGGAATCAATAATAACACAAAAAATCAACTGATATTTTATTAAAAAATTGAATGTGAAATGAAAATAAACAAATTCAAAAAATTGGTGGGACATTTTTAAGTCGGAGGATAAATGGTATCAAAAACAATCCTAGCAAAGACACGACGTGTCTCATGAAAATCCCCAAGAGCAAGAGACTTGTAGTTAATCCTACGGTCTAAACTTGGAACATCTCTCTCTTCTCTTCCCTTTCTTCTCACACTTCCAAATATTTTCAGCACTCTCTCTAACATTGGTCTCGAGACAAACACCTGAAACAATAAGATGTTAATCAAGAATATCTAAGTATTTTGGTGATTTTGATTGCAATGTTGGTGGGAATGTGTGTTATACCATATCAGAGCCCGGTGCTTGCGGGTATTTGCTCATTGCGTTAGCTAAGTAGTCTCGATTATTCATTTTTCGCGCAGCAGATTTTATAGACTCTGCTAAGCTCATGACCTGCTGCGATAATTTGCTGTCTGAGTCAATGATGTCTTTCGAATGAGCAGACAGTTCTCGGAAGTCTGGGTTGGGCTGTTTAGTGTTGCTCCTTGCAATCTCAAAGGCTTCCGATAAAGATATTTCACTGTAGATGGCAAGACAGAAGGACGCTACTACCAGGGGATCCCGAGGTTGATCGACCAATGCTTTGTGGAATGCTAAGATCCCAATCCTGAGGACAAAAATTATTAAAACGTGGCAACACTCAATAAGATAAAAAAATGCAATATCAGAGATTTCTCACCAGAGGAACTCATGGCATGGTCGATCAGGAGCTACAAGGCGGTCAAGGTTGCGAAATAGCAACTGCAAGGGAGAGGGTTTGAGATTAGCCATATGGAGTTTTTCTTTTCTTTTACAGTCTGGTGTTTACAAGAAGTTGCTATGTCTAATTGGGAAAGCAAAAAATATGTACCAGAAGCATGTTGGACCCTCCATCACGCCTTCGGAACCCTTGCGAAACAAAATAAGATGCCTGCAAATAGATAAGCGATTTAGATGAGCTATGGAAAATAGTCGATGTTCATGCCATATGCCACACTACTAGGGAAAATTCACCAAACCTGGATAGGTAGAAGAATTTCCATGAGCCCGAATCTCCATAATAACCGTAAAGAAGCTTCCGCAGACCCATACGCTAGCATATAATTAAGTTCCATTCGGATCCTTGCCTGCCGGATTATTAAAGAAAATACTCATTTCTATACTAGCAAAGAAAAAAGAAAAAAAAAAAAACAGGAGCGAGAAGAAGGGAAGGAAACGGGAAATACAGCGTCAAGGCTCAGCAATGAAGAAGAAAGCTCCTTCACGGAAACAGCAACGTCTTTGGTCAAGCTAAATCCTAATCTAGCAGCAATCCTAATTCCACGTAAAATGCGAGCTGTAGAGTGAACAACATTACCTTTTTGGAAGCCTTTTCAAAAATTATATTTTTCATACCAATGAAAAAACATTGCATCTGCAACTGACCTGTATCCTCTATAAATGAAAGCTTTGCCGTTGATACTGTCCTTACCTACAGAGTAAGATCCGACTGATTAACACTGATACCAATTCATTCTCACGCCAATTGGTTTTATAAAGAATGATAGCTTAAATTGCAAAACCTACTTTAGAATTCCTTATATCTTCAACTCCTCCTATATAGTCATACACTACATTCTCCGATGGATCAAACATCAACCTAAAATATTCAACATGTTAGTGTTTATGCATGCTGCAATTGGCACATAAATTTCTGTTCACAACTAAATGTGAAACATGGGTAGTGGTGCTGCCTACCCGTTGATCGTAAAGTCACGCTGTAAGCAATTCTTCCAACGGATATAATCACGCTCATTGCAGCCTGCAGGCTTTCTAAAGTTTTTATTTGGCGCTTTACCAGTATTTGCTGAAGTACTAAAACTTGACACCTGTTAGATAGAACAACTTCATTAACCCTTGGGACACAATTTTATGAACTTGAGAGAAACGTGTTATTGATTGCCAATATCTTCATAAGGGATAATAGGCGAACAGTGAGCAGAAGCGTTTAAACAAAGTATCCTCTTTTACATTCTAATGCAATTAACTGATAGATAGATATTGACTAATGCATGTAAAATGAGCGAAATGTTGAACAAACCTCTATGATAATGTCGTCAACATAAACATGACATATCGGAAACCGTCTTCCAACAATTTGACAGCGGGGAAATACTTGCCGCACCTGTACACAAAGCAATGATTAACAACCATATTTTAGTGAAGGAAACACGAAAAGTGTAGGCTGAAAGGACTTGGTTACTTATGAAAAAGAATAACAAACTAATGTGTAGTTCCACAAACTCATTTACACCTCCTTAAGTTCGGCTGTAGTGATAACATCAAAGTCCTTGGGGATTCTATCTAGTATAAGATCCCGAACACAACCTCCGACTAAATAAACTTGAAATCCTGTAACATCATAGCAAAGATGCATACTTCAAAAACAAAATAAGGACTTCAACAAAAAAATAGTTCCTCTAAAAGAGCTGAATTAAACAATCTCAAACGCTCGATATGATTCATTATACTAAAGCTACAAAATACACAAACTTTCAAGCACATTCTCCAAACCACAAACTCGATTAAACGAGTTGAGAAGTCTAACTCAAAGCCTTAATTAAGATTCTATCATTCTACTTGAGAAGAAGTAAGAACCTTTCTTCCTGAGTTTATTGAGAACCATCCTTGTAGATTCAGGAATCATTGACCTCTGTATACCAAACTCATTACCATCTAACTTCTTCCATGGCATCACTTTATCCTTACTCTTTCTCGCTCCACTAAAATCTTCAATTCAATTCAAATTCAACTTCGTAAGAATCATATAAAGTTGAATTTGAATCATAAATTGTTCAAGAAATGATAAAAAAAATCACCACGAGTTTCTTCCTTGAGTGGTTTCACGACATTTCTAGGTGCAGCAATAGCTCCAACACAACCACAACGACCAATCTAAAACAGAGAATTGATTGAATTATACACAAACGCCATTGTAATGAAAAAAAAAAAAAAAAAAAGGGGGACAAGAGCAATGGAGACAAAACTGTAGATGTTTGGAGAGAAAAAGGGAGATCTCTAATGGAGCCATAACAAGGACGAGCAAAGACGAGAGCTTTCGATGAGATGCTATAAGAACCATACGCCATTGTAGAAAGCTGCTTCTCGTTTTAACATATCAACGACATTACGGAACCGGAGAAGAAGAAGCTAACAGATCGGAATCTTCTCTGGAGGAGAGAAGATACTTCACGAAAAATACGAGGCCTTTGAAGCCCATTAGAGGGCTGACTTGATTTTAGGCCCAACTGAAGGCCTAACGCGTAGAAAACCAAGGCCCAATTATATACTGGTAAAGTTTTTATTATCTGGTTTTGTCTCTCTCTGCTGTTTTCAATAAGAATGAACGATATGCTGTTTGATTTTTATTTTTGAATAAAAATTATGTTTTAATTATTTGAATACAATGGTTTCAGTTATGGGTTAATGACAATGTAATGATTTTTGAAACTATATACATTATGAACATAATTTGTCCACATTCTACTATATTGTATAATATCACTACCGGATAGTCATGTGAGATGTTGGAATTTCACAGCGCCGCGGAATATAAAAATAGAGTGCTTTTCTCTCGGATTGAAATTCACTAGGAAGTTGTTTGGTTGTAACCAATGGTAGTGAGCTAATATGTTGATGTTTTAATTTAGATTGGGTTAATGACAGTGTAATGTTTTTTGAGACTATATACATTACGAACATAATTTGTGATTAGATTTTTCAAAGTGTTTTTCTGATATTACTAAATCATAATAATTAAAAGCGTTGACAGAAAAAAATTGATAAAAAAAAAGAGAGAAACCGAATAAGTTGGTTATTTATTTTAAAATTTCAGATATATTTTAACAACTGAGTGCTTTTGCAAAAATAAAAAGACAATAATTCTACACCTAATTGAGTATTCTGATCGCATCTAATATGCATGCTCAAAAAGGTTCTTTATGAAACATTTATCTTTAGTCTGTTTTACAACTTTTTTTATTTCTTACTACCACATTAAGAACGAAATAGTCAATCAGTTATGCTACTATACGTCACAATTTCATCAAACAGCTGCGACAATTAATGATAACTTTTCCTAAAATACTTTAGTAAATTTTACCACCAGAGATCACTGTAAGTCCATGTTGGACTCATCATACCAATCAGCTATAGGACCACTGTCGCCAAACATCATTTTACTTTAAAATATGTAACTATTAAAATCGTAAATATCTCTAAACATTCGCACATTACCAATACTCAGTTATTAAACTCTGACTTGTTAGTTATAACTTTTGTTTCCTTATGATCTGTTATTGTCTATCTATTTTGACCATCTTCTCTATAATAGTTGATCTTTTTCTTATTTTTAAACATAATTTGGGTTGATCCAAACCGGCTAATTAATCTCTGAAATGGATATTCATTCATGTTGGAAAAATGTTCTTCATATATTAAATTGTGTGTCTATATCCAAACCCAGCTGATCTTAGCATAGGAATAAATAGTTTTGAACAAATTAAAAAGAAAAATCAGTTTTTTTCCCTTTTTTTAATTATATATAGGACTCTGAACTAACCTCAATCCCTTTTGTTCCATATGTAGTTGTTAAGGTCGGAGTACTAGAATTCATGTCTTGTCACTAGTGATTGAACTACAACTTGGCTTTTATTTGTATTGCTAGGTTAACGACTTTTTAAGTATAAATTATAACCAAAAGCTTTACGTAACAGGCTAATAGTACTTTTTTTAATAATCCATCAACAAGCCAACAATTGCGAGAAAATATGAACCAAATAGTAGTGATCTATTAGTAAAAAAAATACCGGGGCAAGACATAAATATTTATTTTCTCATGAAGTCGGTTTTCACGTGATAACCTCGCTTCTGTTTGACTAGTCGAAGTTGTGTTACGGTTTAAATTTATAAAACAATCTGATGAGTAGACTACTCCACACTTAAAACACGGGCTACCTCTATATGTATAGACAAAGTATGTGAAAGGAGAGTGTACGTAGGGATATAACACCAAAACAAGATTGCAAAAACAATTTGAAAAAATGGGAGGGATAGAGAATATATGTAGTAGGGGGAAGAGGGTGGGGGTCACATGGAGTTCAGAGAAAGGAGCAGAAGAGTCCCCACGTCGTCTGTGGTTTTGGGTCCTCGGGCTCTGCGGATACCAAACACCATCATGCATGCCCAACTCTCTTTTCCATTATTTTTTCATATTTTACCATTTTTAGGGTTTTTTCTTTTCTGTATATATTCATTATATATTCCCTAGAATCATCAATATAAAACCCAAAAATTTTCCATGTACATATATAAAATTCAAAAGAATACAGGCTTTACCAAATTCTACTCCTACTTTATTTCCTCCTTACATCATTTCTTTATTATTAGCCTTTCATTCTCTCTTCACGCTCCCTTTTATAGCTAGTTTGATTCAACTTCCCATCATGCATGTGTCTATCAAAATATCTTTATATTGTATGTAAATTCCAAGTAATCTATCTTATTATTGACATTTTGACAGATATTGTCATCATATTCCTCTCCACTCTCTGCCCATTCCACTTGCCTCATTTCTAATCTAAAATCTGTATTTTATAGTTTCATCAAACTCACTCATGCACTCTTTTCGTTTAGTATGTAATTAATATGCAACTATAGACGATAGTACTTAATTTTCTTGTAAATATATTTATTTATTTTTAAAAAAATTAAACAAGACATGCAATTACAAACTTCATTTTGTTAAATGTCGAAATAAAAAAATAAATCTGCAGACCAAAAAAACATAAATGATCATCCGTTCATTATAGAACAAATGCAAGTATACAATACAACTCACAAATTAAAGACTTATTCAATATCAGAAATACAGATATTGATTAATATCTATTCAAACTAGTACTACAATATACCAAACATGAATTTTTCAATATTTATCAATATCTATTCAAACTATAGTACTGCAATATATCAATCATGAAATCTATTATCTGTGACCAAAATACTTTCAAACACAATATTTTTTAGTTACAAATATTTGATGATAGATATGTTGTATTCATCCGTTAGCCTCGATATTCACAAAATTCTTTTTGCTACGGTTGATGATACACATGATGAACTCTTTTTTGGGAGGGTTTTTTTTTACACATGATTAACTTATGATGCTATCTCGTAAGACTTTTATGAAAAAGATAAAGTTGTGAGACTGTTGAAATATTTTAGGAAATGAGTGATTTTTAACAGAAAAACAAAAAGAAGATTGCAATGATCGTAGTTGAAGAATAAATTAGTTGACTTTCATTTAATGAATCTCAAATAATACACAGCATATGATTAAATTTAGTGTATACTCTGTTTCCTAAAGAGTGTCGTTTTATACTTAATTTTTTTTTTACAAAAAATGTCGTTTTCATTTTCCAATATAATTTTTAATAGTAAATACCAAATTTAACCTCAAAACAAAGAAGAATATGAACAGTCAACTTATTTTTTAGGGGATTAAGAGAACTTTTAATATGTTTTATTAATTTGTGTGCAAGGAATCAAAACGACACTCTTCGAAAAACAGAGGGAATATATAACAGTTGATTTTATTAGATGCCCAAAAACTAACTCTAAGAAGAGATAATTACAATCTCATTACCGGTAAAAAGATGTCATTAGAAAAGGGCACCCATTTAGGGCTAAAAATAAACTTTTGAAAGATATTAATTAATAATTAAGGTTTTCTTTTTCTTTAAAACAAACTAATATATAACTTTGTGAATAATGTTTTGTCCTCGGAACATGCCCTTAAAAAGCGATTAGCTGGATCGATCACACACCCCATTTCATCCTTTTTCCTCACATAGGCACTACCACCTTTCGTCCTTTTAAAGTCAATAGAAACCCCAAATAAGCTTTTTACAGAAATAATTAATATTGTTTAATCATTTTGAATAAGAAAAAGAAAAAAGTGTTGTCACAAAATTTGTATAAACTTTTAACACCACGTATATATGATCTCTACGTACATGAAATTAATTTCAGATATATTATCTTTATAGAAAATTAAATCTGACAGACAGAGAGACCATCACAAACACATCTCTCTCTCTTTCTTTCTTTCTTTCTTACATTCCCACAAGCTTCCAAACAAAGAGAATTAATGGAAAGTAAGATTTGCAAAGGAATAATTCATCTTCCTCGTCCTTTTCACAACCCTACATATATATAAAATAATTGCTTTAAAAAGTATATGTTTTAAAAAATAATAATAATAACAATAATAAAATTATAAACAAAACCCTTATCTTCTTCATGAGAATCATTTCCTCTCCACAAAACCATGCCTTCTCTATAAGCTCTCTTTTTTCAATATTTCTTCCATATAATATATATGACTCATACTCATGAGATCATATAATAACCATATGGTTCCTCTTGATTCTTCACCGGTTTTGGGCGTTTTAGGAGGTTGTAGGAGCGGAGGAGGAGGCGGTTTCACGGAGGAGGCGATGATGATGAGAGAAACAACAGTAAACAATCAAGATCATTCTAGTGGAGATACATGCTCAATCTCTGATCCAACTGCAGCTTCTACTAATTGTTACAACTTCTCTTCCTCTCCCACGGGGAAACAAGACGCGAAAAACGACGTCGTTTGCTCTAGTAACAATGTTAACAAAGACAAATCTTGGCTCCGTTTAGGTATAGGCCCCGAGGAGAACAACAACAAGAACATTACATCGTTTAAAGTCAAACGTTGTTGTAGCGAAAACAACTCAAGTGGAAGAGATAGGTCTTTAGAGCTCAGTTTGTTCTCTACCGGAGCGGTTGATTATCATCATCCGCCGCAACCGCCTCCTCAGCCTCATGATCAGTTAGTTTGGCCTCATCGAGGGTTTTCGAAGCCGTGGGTACCGCAATATACGGCGCCGTTTTATAGACAGACGTCACCAGGAATGATGAGTGACGTCACCAACAATATTAGTGTTGTTACAAAGAGTAGTTGTTGTGTGGATGGAGGAGGAGGAGCTGGACCAAGCTCCGAGTTTAGGGTTCTTGATCCTCCAAGAAGACCACATTCTGGTCTTTGGTTTCTTCTTCAGGCTTCACAACTTCAGTAAATCCTTTCTCATTTCGATTCTATTAATTTGTGTCTGTTTTTTTTTTTTTTATATTTGATGATTATTTTGATTTGTAAACGCAGGGAAAAGGAACCGTTCTTGCCTCAAGTAAACAAAAGCTACTTGAGAATCAAGTAATTAAAATCCTATAACTATAACTTCTAAAATGTTTACCGAAGTCATATAGATTAGCTTGTCTTTATATATTCTAATTATTTGCAAATTTTGGTTATTGAATTTGCATGGATAAGAGATGGGAGAATCACAATTAGATTGCTAATTAAGTATCTTATGAAGAAGCTTCAATTGGATAGCGAATCTGAGGTAAATATCTACAACTCCAACTCTTTTATCTTATATTAGATGTTTCTTAATCTTTCTAAGTTTTGAGGATTTGAAATGAAAATGACACTGGAACTAGATTCCCAACCCATTAGGTCACAAGTCTGATCGATGTCTTATGGTGTCGTAATTAATGTCTCTTAACTTAGTTTAGTTATATCTTAGATTCTTAGCTAGATGTATATATAGTAATTTAGTAATACAGTTGAGTGAAACCACTTTCTGATTTTTTTTTGAAAGCTACATGACATCCTTAGTTAGGTGCAAATTTTATAAACTCATATGTCCAAAATATTTCAAACGATTTATTTATGACTTTTGGCTGAATGATTCCCCAAAAGAAGTTTTTAAGCAAACTCTCTAATAAGAGTTTTGATCTCTTAAAAATTAGCTTACCCATTAGATGAAAAAAAAAAAAAAAAAAAAAAAAGGGGTTTNAAAAAAAAAAAAAAAAGACAAAAAGGGTTTATAATTAGGTTTTTGGTTGATCGTTTCTCGAAGTACACACCACCTTATCAATAATTATTATCATTATTGTTGTTACAATATATTCTCATAGGAAACTGGGAAAACGAGAGGGGAACTATAACTGGCCTTTTCATTAGTTTCAGGCCATAATATACGTTATTATATTAATGATAGTTTTATAATAATGTTTATTTTGGGGAAAAAAACAATTCTGAGTCATCAGGCATGCTTGCTTATAGAACAGTAGAAACCAAAAAAGAAATGATATATTAATCCAACCTCGAAAAGCTTACATGCGTATGTGTTTGTGTAGATGCTCTCGTTAATCAGAATTTACAATAATCTAAGTATATATTGCATGTTCCTGTCGACTCTAGATAGGCTCACAAATACATGTTCATGCGATATGAGTTCTTGTGCTCTACAAGAATCAATTGCATGTATGTGTGTATACACACAAATAGTGTATTTAATCTACCATTACATGGTGACAAACTTTTTTCGAATTTACTATGATTGGTTGGCTAGCTAGTGTTTTTTTTCTTTTGGCTCAAAAGTGACTAGCTAGTTATCCGATAATTAATCAATCAATTAGAGCTTTGTATATATTATACGCATGATTTCATTCTCTAAGAAAATTTGTTTAAAAGAAAATTAATTAATGTCTAATAAACGCTCTTGCTTTCTAAAAGATTGCTAGCTCAGTGTAGATTAACCCCTAAACATCCTTTTTAGATGGACCTTGTGATGATACATTTATTTTTTTCAGTAAGACACATATTGAATAACGAAGTAGTATATGATCTTAAATCTGACAAGAAATTTTTTGAAATAATTTAATATCATATCAATGGGTTATTTTTTAAAGAGTAGATGTCGGTAGTAAATCAAAGACTAATCAACATGTTTGCTGTGTACAATCCGAATTCCGAAAGTATCATATATAGACCAATAATTCAAAATACTTTTATATTTTTTTGGTTATAGTTGAAAATAAAACGAAATCAATCTGAGGTCTATTGTATAGAAGTCAGGAAGTTGAATTTCACGCAGAAAATAAAACCTTGCAGAAATTTCTTGTTTCTCGGTAAAAGCCCTTTTCTTAGAGTATGTCGTAGCAAGAATATATTGATATTTGGTCCGACTGATTAATGTATGCGAGTATAATAACATTAATTGTATATTAATATTTTTAACTGCATACCACCATAACAGACAAATGGTTAATGGGTGACATATATATTAAATTCTTACTCAAATAATCATTTGATGAAAAACGTGATTTGAAAGCATTGATGCATCATGCATGCATGGCTAAGTTAATTTGTCTTTTCCGTTGAGCCAACAAAATTGTCTTTTCCCACTCACAAGCATATTATGGTTTCCCTAATTAATCTTTGGATAGTTTGATACTTTTTCTAGTCAGTTAATTAGTTGATACTCCACTAGAAAAGTCAATTCCAATCGGAATTTAAGCATTTCAATGTGTAAAACTATTCGAGATTGTTAGGAATCTATCTTGGCTCCCTAAATCTTTTTGTCTCTAATTCAAACTAAAAGTCTAAAACTCATACATTTCTTTAAAGAATCTGAACAAAAACGGGTTAATACATTTTATCGTTTTTTTTACACAACTGAATAATCCAAATATGAAACAAGAGAGTACCTTATATATTGTATATTGTTTTAGCCATTCGATTGGAGAAAGACAAGTAAGATTCATAGAAAAATATGTTCACTTGTAATCACGAGATTAATTAGAAATTTTTTTCAAAATTTTAAGTAAATTATTTTCAGGTTTACCCCTATAAAATTATTCTTCTGACGTCACGAGATTAATCAAAAAGACTTTTTAAAAAATTTAAATAAGATCATTTTTGCGTTTATCCCCTATAAAATCTGTGCCTGCATAGTACTAAAGAATGCTTTAGTGTTTCTGTTAAGTTTCATGGGCTTCCAGCTAAAAGCTAATTGACAATTAGTGGAGAGGCCCATGTCCCTTATATATTACTTATGTCCCTTTACATCTTTCAGATGTGGGATATTCTCACACGCCCCCTCGAGATAATGACCCGTCTAGCCATTAATCTCGACAATATCCCATTTTAGGATCAGTTTCGGGTTAGATCGATCGGGCCTTCTTCGGGCCGGACCGATTTCTGTTCGATGGGGCAACGTGTGTTCGGGCTCTGATACCATGTTAAGTTTCATGGGCTTCCAGCTAAAAGCCAATTGACAATTAGTGGAGAGACCCATGTCCCTTTCCATCTTTCAGATGTGGGATATTCCTTAGAGCAGTTTGCATGTATTCTACTATTCTTAGGTAACAGATCTTTTCAAACACCTAAAATGATTGGATCATGAACCTCGAGACATTACTTAAGAGAAAAATTAATAAGACATGTAGAGCTTTAGAGGTTCTATGTCTGCCGATGAGTAGAGGAAAGTGATGTGATGATAACTTTGGCATTGGCTAGGAGCCTAGGACATTTTATCTAAATTTTTTGGTATAATAATTTTGTTAAGACCCGAGATATAGACACAAAACTGTAAAAAGAGTTAGTACTCTTCCATTTTACATGCTTCAATTCTCTTAGAGTGGAATTGAATGGTGGAAATAAAAGAAGAAAAACAAATATTTACATACCATGTCGTCACGCTTATGCTTGCTAAGGTCAGCTATTCTCTAGCAGATATTTTGTTTTATAAGGGAGCTTTTAGTGTAAAATGTCGCATCATAATCCAAAGTGGTGCACTTTCATGAATTTGAAATGACTTGATCATCTCCTCATCACCAACCAATCATGTTCCTACAAAGAGAACTCCAAATAATAATGTGTTACCTGATAAAGCAATAAATAAGTTACAAATCTTTAAAACGCTTGACAGTTCAACAGCACAATAATACAAAACTTTATCTGATTATATGCATAAAAGAAACACACGCATATTTTTTTTAATCCGTGTGTCGTTTAATTTTGGAACTCCAAAAATATCACAAACTGAAAAACTTTGAGATCACATAATATTCAACTATATAATATTCAAAATCAAAAGCAAGCTTTTGATGAAGACGTGCATGGAAACGTGATTTTGAGGTGAGACTAGTATAAATTCTACATTATTTATTGAAATTTTTAAAAAAATCTTGGTGGATTACTATTTTAAAAGTAAACACACGAATCGTCGAATGTAGAAGATTCTAGTAATGAATAACTTCACATTATTTCTCTACGAGATTAGTCTCTCGTAGCTGACCAGAATTGTAGTTTTTCTTATTTTATTTTTTTGTCAACTAAATTTTTATTTAAACCAAATTTTTAGTTTATCTTGCCAGTTAACAAAAAAGGAGCTATTGTCAATAGTATTAGCATTTAGCATTGTTTCTCTTTTTATGTTTTTTTCTTCTTTTCGTATCTTTGGCGTCAAGTCGAGGAAAAGTGGGGATTTTTAGGTTAATGCATACGTTACATATACTTCTTCTAACTACGACAGCGAACAAAGCCCAAAATGTCTTGAATGAAATAATTAAGAAAGCTTACATAAAATATGTTAAAGTGGTAAAAACTTTTGTAACCAATAGTTCTGTGTCTTGGACTCATAATCTCTTTGAAGAGATTAATTAGAACATGTATACTGACCCATTTTTTTGCTGCATCATGTAGAGCTCGAATCTAAAACCTGGTCAAGTTATGTAGTTATACTTATTGACCCGGTAATATTTTCAAAAGCCATTAGGTTATCGAATGAACCATCCAATTGACTGCTTTGGGTTGGTTATCTTATATTTTTACCGCACAAAAAAACAAAGTCAGACAAAACATAAAGAATTGTGAATGGTTCTTGGGACGGATCATATAACACTTTCTTATCCCGGAGAAGAGGGAGTGCGTCTAAAACTTTTAAGTCACTAAAAAAAGAAATCATTTTTTTTTTCCCAAAGTTTTAGCGTTTAATATCTAATGTAACACACACGAGCACATATATGGGATGCTTATGTGGTTATGACTCCTTTTTGGTTTTGATTAATGGAAACAGATAGAGATAAGATGCAGAGGAGAACAATTATCGCCGTTGTTGACGATGCAGCATGTAAGAGATACAATTTGGAGTCCCAAATCATCATCTCCCTTTTTTACTTTGCTTCGGGACTCATCAACTAGTGATCATGTCATGATTTTGCACTATGGTAGGATTGCTTAATTAATTTATGTTTATTTTATAGTCTTTTTTTTTTTCCCTCTAACTCTAATTAACATTTTTCGATCATTTTGTACCTACACTATGATCGACCCTTTTTTAAATACATCCCTCTCTATTTGTTTGGGTTTTCAATCGAACTTAATATTTCCTTCCATTTAACTCCAAATGTCGTACCAAATGGTCTCCTGACCACTGACCTTACATATATATAGTTCCTGGACTAGCTATATCATTACTTGACGTCCTATATATATATATATATATATGTTTGTTTTAATTATCAAGGTAACTGACTAACTGCAATCTTTAGAAGAAAAAAAATGATGAGGCATCTATCTTGTTATCATCCATTATAACAAACTGAATAAGACATTAATTATTGATAAAAGAATATACTACCAAAAACTATATAGGAAAAAAAACGTATAAAGTTTTCTTTAAATTCAAAAATATATTTCTGAAACTTTTGAGAAATTCTTATAAGTTTCTGAAAAGAACAATCTTTTGGTTTTGTACGTATCAATAGCATTAATTCTCAAACACTTTATAAAATTGATCTCCTTTATTTTTTTATTTTTATTTTTTATTATTTTTTTATTTTTTTGATCTCCTTTATTCATTCCTACAATGCTACATGCACGAGTCGAATCATTCCAAAATAACCGTACGTGTACCAGTACCACACACGACACATGCGTGACTATCCATGTTCTCTTCGTGCATTTTCTTGTATATGCAAAGTGCACACAAACTCTTCAAGTAATAGGCCAATATTTCAATCTTTTATATTTTTGTTTGCAAGGCCCATTATGATTATTTTTCTGGCCTAGCTCTCTCATTGTGTTATGTGTTCCTCAAAAGTCTTTTATTTCATTTTTTTTTTTGTAAAACAAAAGGCAAATCATATATTGTTCCCCGAACGATTGTGTTTTTTTCGTAGGATTAGAAAATAATGCTCTCATAATTAGAAATAACTAATTCTTTCTGAAATAAAGAAAATAGAATGGCTCCGTTGATTTCGTAACGAATAAAACTTCACTACAATTATGAGCTTCTCTTCTTTTAATTATGACGGTGGAAGCAATTAACAAAAACAAAACAGATAAGTCAACTCATAATTAACAGAATAAACTAATAAGCATACACATATACATACATATATCCGAGAGTTGAAATTAGCTCACAAGTTGACTTTTCATTATCAAGCATTCAATGTGACAGTATTAAAGCCTTGTTATTTATATATGATGATTATTCTCCGCTGATTGCTTGCATTAATGTAAAATTGTCATTGTATTGATAATTCAAGTAACTACAGTTCAATATTTGCAACTTGAAAAATACACTAACAAACCAAACTATACCCCCACAAACTTTTCTTTCTCTCTTTTTGGAATCATGCTACATTTCATATGTTTTCATTACAATTCATAAGATCAAACATTTAATATATATATGAGAAGGTCAAAGACTCGATCGAAAACATTCTTATAATTGTGATATAAATTGAAGTACAAAGTCATTTTATATTTATTAGTATATCAATTAAATGGGATGTAAAGTAAATAAACGGAAAAGAGTTGAATAAACCACATGATGCAATCATTATATGCTATTTACTTTCTTTCCGCACGCAGCGCGCGACTCTTAAGGGCTCTCTCATCATCACATCATTGACCGACTTTATTGCAACAACTCTCCCAAACTCTCTAGTGTCCTCTCGTAACCAATGGATTTTAGCAAAACATACAATTATGTAGATGCCATGATACAAAATACAATCACAATGGCTGCATTGTATTCTACAATCACCATTTGAAGCCTAATCCATGTTTTCAGTTCCATCTACATTGAAAATATTGCCATCAAACATTCAAACTTGATGTTAATGCCTTTCACACACCACACCACTACTAAGTTTATACGGAAAGTGAAACTAAGAAATTAAAGGGAGGTCCAACGTCCATATATAACACAAAATGGAAGAATTTTCAAGGACATAAATAAAACTAAGGTAACATATGCTCTGGTCTGTGATCTGAGGGACCCTGAAGTCTTTGTTACCCAAAGTTTTAAGGAAAGAGAGGTTTAAAAGCTAATCCATGATTTAAGAATCTTATACTTACAAATTGCCATCGATCAAATATTTATTAAACTTCATGTTAATGCCTTTCACACACCACACGACTACTGGTTATACACATTCTTATAGATAAAAAGAAAGCGAAACTAAGAAATAAAAGGGAGACCCAACGTCCATATGTAACTCGAAATGGAGGAATTAATTTTCAAGGACATAAATAAGTCTAATGTAACATATGCTCTGGTCTCCCATATGAGAGATTACGGGTCTAAGACCCCAAAGTCTTTGTTACCCAAATACGAAGAGCGAATAAGGAATTGAGAGGTTTTAATTAAGGAGAAGCAGAGTGAGGTGGACCAAAGTGGAGAAGTTGAGCTGCACATTTGGGGCAATCCTCTAAGAGTTTAGGGACCATGAAATACATGAAACAAGCTTTGCAACCAGCAACCACAAGAACAGCTTCTCCTTCTTCTTTGTGATTCTCTCTCGACGAAGGCGATGATTCTGATGAAGACTCTTCAGTTTCATAATAAGAGCAATCATCTTCTTCTGAAAACACAGATCCTCCACTGAATTCATCTGCATTGTTGTTGCTCACCCATTTCCTAGGATCTTCATTCACTCTCATTCCATTATTCCAGTCTATGTAGTAAATCTCTCCTGTCTAAAACAAAACACCCTCCACATTTCAATCTAAAAGTATATACCAATCTCAAGAACTAACTAAACTATAAAACAAAAAAAACTATGGTTTTAAAACCAGAGTCCATTCTCCAGTCTAGGGTTTTCTCTTTTAGGAAATAAAATCATGTGAACATTTATACACAATCCAAAACAAGGGTTCTGAAGCAATAAATGCATCACAAGGAAACAACAAAAAACAAAACATAATTATGATAAGGAAACAAAAAAAAATATGCAGTTACATAACCCTCTGGTTTCCTTGTTACACAATCAACACAAATCCACAACACTAGAACATGACACAGATTCGAAGTTTCTAATATATAACACAAAGAAGAGGAATCTGTTTTTTTTTGTGTGTGTGTGTGTTTTACTGTAATTACCTTAAGATCGAGACACTGTTTGAGATGAGAAGGAATAGAGATGTGAGAATTAAGGTCCAAGGTTTTATCTCCCATCATCGAGATATGATCGATCTCCTTCTTCACCAAGGATCTCTCAATTCCATCTCCGACCCTTGTTCTCTCATTACTCAGTGAACAATTCTGCATCGATCTCTCCAGATATTCCGTTATCTTGGTCATGTCCAGTGTCGCCATTTTTTCACCCCAAAAAAAGCAGAGAAGAAGAAGAAAAAGATGATGAGAGAGGAACAACAAGAATAAGAAACAAATTTTAAAGATATAGAAGAAAACAAAAACCAAAGAATCTTTTTAATTAGGAGAGAAAAGGGTAATTTGGGAATTTCGAGAAGCGCGTAAGGGAGAATGTTGGGTAAAGAGAAAGCTGTCAGGTATACACAATAAGGTGTTTGCAGTTTGTCGCACGTCGTCTATTGTCTATACAACATTTCACACTCTTTTGCTTATGTGCGCGTGAGTTTTTTTTAACATCATTTGTTTGGTTAGTGGCTTCGAAAGAATCATATTTGAGAGAGAATAATAGTAAGCTTTTTTTTTCTCGTCTTCGTTTTCCTACAAAATTTCGAATGTTGATATTAGTGAAAGCTACGCTATACTAGATTCGTTTGGCAACCGAGGACATTTTGTATTATATACTATCAGATCATTTCACATCAGAACATGCATGTTGCATTATTAACTAATTTCATTAGCTCACAGAAACAGATAATCCTTAAATAGTGTACCAACAACAACAAAAAGAAGGGGAGAACATGTTTAAAGAACCGCAAATTCTCTCTTTGGAATCCCTTAACATGTTCAAGTTCGATACCAGAGACATTCTAGCAAATACCAGGAGGAGTGTTTTAGTCGTCAGAGTAATTGACGGCGAGATCCCAGTAGTGTGCAACACCAGCATCGCTGAATACTTTCCTCGCCGCAGATTCTGTCAGGCACTCTTGCACATTAAACCTATGGAAACTCGGTCTCCCCACACTTCCTTGCCAGACCAACCAGCACTTGTTGCTTCCCCCATTCTTCTCTTCTTCGTCATTGTCCTCGTCTTCGTTCTCATCCTCTTTCACTGCCTCCTCCCAGTTTATTCGCCTCAGCATCACCTTCCCGTACCTCTTTATCGCTTTGCTCTTACCTTCTACCACAACAACGCTCATTCCGTCGGTCATCACACTACATCCTGTTAATCTGTTCTCCCTTGCATTCATCTCCACTTTGAATCTTGTTTTGGGATGCGAGAGCTTGTTGATCTTGTACACCGAAACAATTGTTTCAACCGTTGTTGGGTCATCAAATAGCTTCCTCTCTTTCTTCTCACGTTTCTCTGCAGGGGTTAGCTTCCTTGCAGCGTTCCTATCAGTGTGAGCTTGTTCACGCTCAGCGGCTGCTGTACGGATCTCTTTTTCAAGCTTGGTTGGGTCTTGGGTTGCTTCAGATCCAAGAACCTTCATTAGGTTGCTCATTTTCACCTTTGATTTTGGTGGCTCAAGCAACCCTTGTCTTATCATCTCCTGTTTCTCCTTTTCTTTTGCTACGCGTCTCTGTGTTCGCAGTTTCTTTTGTTCCTTCTTTGTCAGTTTAAGAGGCTGGGGTGGTGGAGGTGCTGGCTCTGCAGGTGGCTCTATTGGACGAGGGTGCTCAACGTAATGCGTCAATTTCTCCACCTTCAGACGGCCTTCGAGAATGGTATCTTCAGCTATGTCGCCATAAACGCCATCAATGAGGATATTGGCATCCCTGAAATAGCAAAATAGATATGAATCAAGAGAACACATCATGCACATATACAGAAAAAAGGAAACCAAAACGGCTTTGCAAGCCAACAAAACTGACACATTGCATAAAACAGTGGCACAAAGCAGCCAGACCCAACTATTTTTGTTTGCATTGAAGGTACTAAAAGTGGTTCACAATTATAAGTCAATTCACAGTCGGCTGATGCTGATCACAAAAGCACTAATTTTCAGAAGCAATATGCAACAGACTACTGTGCAGATATGCCAGCACTTAAAGCAATAGGCAGTTGCAATTTTAGTTTTAACTTATTTTCTCTCAAGGTTATGCCATGTAATCAGCACATCAGATGAACAGAAGCAACAAGACAACTTAACATTCAGAAGAAGGAAAAGGTGCGGAAAATTACTTACCACCACTCAACATCTGGGATTGGATCCTTTGGCTTCTCTTTTCTCGGGGCACGCTCGGCTACCTCTATCAGATTTGGATTTATATCATCCTTTGCCTTGGCCAGATGTGCTTGCTTCATCTTCAGCTCTCTTGCTTTTGCTTCACCAAATTGACTCTACAAAACAAAGATACAAACACAAACTGAGACATCTGTATCAGTCACCAATGAGGAATATGGTTGGAGAAAATTCAGAGAAAAGGTGATGCATACCTTTAACTTTATATTCTCAGCATCTCTTGTCCATTTGCCTTCCTCGACAAACTGGAAATTCATACGTTTAGGCCTCAATATCTTGGTCTTATCAATACCCATCCTTGGATCAAAATGGGGGTTTTCTGCTGGATCTACTTCCAGTTGAGGCTTAAGAATCTGAAATGCATCTTTCTTCTGTTTGTTGATGTTGACCTGAATTTTACCAAGTAGATTAGAAGCTCGATCATAAAAGAAAAAACATTGAAAACATAAGAAATTTAAATGAACTTTACTGACCTTCAACGTACTAAGATTGCTCGGTTTAGACACACTAATGACATTCCCATGTTCATCAATCTCTCTTCCAAGTGCATCCACACGCAGAACAGGAGTCTTGGACGGTTTCTGCGCAACAGCCATATCTGTGGATGCCTGTCCTGTAAAATAATTGATAAGCGGAGCAAACTCTGGATCCTGAACAAATCCCATCCGAGCAGCCGCCTCCTGAGCTCGCTTAACAGCTTCAATTTGATAACTCCCAAGGTTTCCAAGGCCAGCAGGTGCCTGAGTTGAAACAGAAGATGTCCCTGCAGAAACAGCAGGAGTGGTAGTCGGTGGTGGCACTGAAGTTGTCTTAGTACCCTTGTTCAGCTGCACACAGCAAAAAGAAAGCAATTTATTATCATATACAAGACTAGAAATAAATAAATGCACAAAGCCAGAAACATCTGCATGAATCTTACCCCAGGAAGTTTACTTAATTTCTCAGCCAAATCTTTTTTCTTCTGTAGCACTTTCTTAGCTTGAGCTAACACATCAAGAGACAACTTTGTACTAGTTTTCCCAGCCGGTCTTCCATCTGTACTATGAACCTCATGAGACCTGACAATACTAACTCCCTTATTTTCATCCGTTGTAGATATCGAAGATACCTTAGTGGGCAGTGCTTGACTCGGGGCCATAGATGTTTCCGTTGCATTAGATACATTCGTAGAAGCGCCCTGCACATAGACACACAACAAAGTTCAAAAAACACCATTCTCATCCTGAATCAAACCTACTGAATCTAAGCTACAAAATGATTAATAGAAACTCACAATGGGAGCGCCACTGGTAGAGTTCAAAGCCCCAGAATCTTCCTCAAACCTGCTTCTCCTCTCACCATTTCCATCAGAAAACCTAGATTTCTTCTTACTCCCACCATTTTCATCATCTCTCTCTTTCCTCTTACTCCTCGAATCCCTCTCTCTATCTCTATCTCTACTCCCTTCTCTCTCGCTACGCTCAACTGATCTCCCTCTCTCCCCGCGACTTCGATCCTTAGCTCTATCTCTCTCATCGTCTCTCTCGTCGCGTCTCGATGACGACGAACGGTGGTGATCTGAATCACGACGCTTTGAATCTCCGTCGCGATGTCGCCGTCCGGTTTCGCGTTCTGGAGAACGATCTACACTCGAATATCGATCACGATCACGATCACGATCCTCTAAGGAGCTTCTGGAGTGTCTTTCCTTATCCATGGCGATTTAGGGTTTCTTCCGAGCGCAGAGCAGAGATTGTTTAGCCGGATATTACTCCGGTCTTATTTATAAACGAAAATATTGAACCGGAAATGACCACTAAATCCGATTGAGCCAAAACCGGAAAAGACCAGCGAAACCGAGTTCTCGGAAGCAGAGAGTGAGAGAGCGCGTTTTTTTATAGAGCTCGAAGGTATTTATCACTTGCCGGCTTTGTGAGTCAGGCCCAAGCCCATTTACTAGATCGGTCGCATTATTCGATTATGGGCCTAATCCGTCTTACGTAGTCTATTTGGTCTAGTGTACTGCAGCCTTGATAAATCTACCAAGAACCAATATCAATTATGTACATGAACATGGTTCAAAAGCAATTGTATAAAACCAAAACAAAAAACAAAAAATGGATCCTAATATATCTTACAACGTGAGCTCATACATATTTTGTCAAGAACCGGCCGGCCCTACAGAGAAGAAGATATTATTGTTTGTCTGGAAAAAATGATTAAGTGAAATAGTTAAGATTTAGAGAGTTTAAGTCGTAAATAGTTAACTGCGGAAGTTTAATTACACTCTGCATTACAGATAATTACATTACGTTGACATGTTTGCTAAAGAGAAGAATATTATCCATTTGCTATTGATTTATAAAAAATGAACAACAGATTCGAAGGGGTTCAAAAAGTCATGACGACTAATTTTTGCTAGTTAGGGAATGAGCGAAATTCTAAAACAAACATGTGGTGTGATCTAACTTTCCCTTTATAAATTTAATATAAGATATTTACAATAAACAAAGTTATTTACAAAAAGCAGATTAGATATTTTCTCGTAGATTCTCTTGTCACCTACAGTACAAAGCTCAACCCTCTAATAAATGACGATTCCGTAAATCACGTCGTCGCACCGTCAGATCTCAAACATCACACACTAAGTTCCATGAACCGCAACACAGAGTAGTTAATCCCAAGTACAATAATTAAAAGGTAATACAGCTTTGTCTTCTTCACTACAAAGATCTGCAGAAGAAAGAAAGAAAAAAAAAACTGAAAAAACGTGAGAAAAAACTTGATTTTGTCATCATCTTCTTCTTCTTCGTTTGATCGTTAAGCGAAAAGGGTTTTCTGGGTTTTTCGTGAGGAGTAAATGGGTAGTTCGGAGAGAGTGCCGTGTGNTTCGTGAGGAGTAAATGGGTAGTTCGGAGAGAGTGCCGTGTGAATTCTGCGGCGAGAGAGCGGCGGTTTTGTTCTGTAGAGCAGACACGGCGAAGCTCTGTTTACCATGCGACCAACACGTGCACACGGCGAATCTGTTGTCTAGAAAGCACGTGCGATCTCAGATCTGTGATAATTGCTGTAACGAGCCGGTCTCTGTACGTTGTTTCACAGATAATCTGGTTTTGTGTCAAGAGTGTGATTGGGATGTGCACGGAAGTTGCTCTGTTTCCGATGCTCATGTTCGATCTGCGGTAGAAGGTTTCTCCGGTTGTCCATCAGCGTTGGAGCTTGCGGATTTGTGGGGGATTGATCTGGAAGGGAGGAAAGAAGAGGAGGAGGAGAAGGAAGTGCCTATGATGATGATGATGATGGAGAATTTTGGGATGCAGTTAGATTCATGGGTTCATGGGGGTAATGAATTGATTGTTCCTAGTAAGAAACGTGGGTCTAGTTGTGGGAGGTATAAGCAGCTTTTGTGTAAACAGCTTGAGGAGTTGCTTAGTAATGGTGAAGATGGTGAGTTTGTGAGAGATGGACAAGGAGATGAAGATGGTGAAGGAGGAGAAGGAGGAGAAGGAGAGGGAATTATGGTTCCGGAGATGGAGGAGAGATTGAAATGGAGAAGAGATGTGGAGGAGATTGGTGTGATTCAGCAGCCTCCAGTGACTAATGTTGCTAATACTAGTGGTGGCCATAGTACTACTCAGGTTCGAATTTTCCTAACTTGTGTTGTGGTTTGTGCTTAGAACTGTTTTAGGTTTCGTAGAAAATGGTTTGCCTAAGGTGGAAATGTTTCTCATATGGTAAAATTTAGTTACTTTGTGTGGTTTTAATGGTTTGACAATGAAGGGAGATATTAACATGTGGTGTGAACTTTTGCAGATATGGGATTTTAACTTGGGACAGTCAAGGGAACCTGAGGATACTAGCCGAACAGACTCTGTGTATGGAGCAAAAGGTGCTGCGTCATTCAAAATCAACAGCTTTGTTGACCTTACGAATGAAACGCATTCTACTAGTGCAAAAGGTGTCAAAGAGATTTTCCGGGTAATGGTTCTCAATCTTTGTTGCTTATGTATTTTTTGCCATTGACCTGTTAAGAGTCTTAATTTTGTGAAGCCTTTGTGTTGAATTTTGAAGAGAGTTGTGCATTTACTTGGCTTGAAACTTTTCTCAGAAATTGTTGGAGATAGATTGGGAGCAGGAATTCTGGAGAGATAAAAGTTACAACTTTGTTTACATTTCTTTGCTTACACTAATTCCTCAACATTTTGGCTTGTACTATCTATGTGCTTGGCGATGTAAATGTAATCACACATACACATATTTTGATACTGATTAGAATTCTTTTACAGGATGACTACAATCGCTCAACTTCAGGGCAGGGACCAGCAACGTCTGAGAGCAACAATCATCCTCTAACATTTGGCTCTGAGAAAGGTTCGAACAGCTCCAACGACTTGCATTTCACAGAACATATAGCTGGAACTAGTTCTAAGACCACAAGACTAGTGGCAACCAAGGCTGATCTGGAGCGGCTGGCACAGAACAGAGGCAATGCAATGCAGCGTTACAAGGAAAAGAGAAAAACACGGAGGTAAATGCTTCCTTCTTCTTTTTTTCTTCGTTTTCCCTTTGATAAATTTTCTATTTCCCATCTCTCTGAAGATTTCTAATACTGTATTATGTTTCTCTCTTTGTCAATGGTTCTTGTGTTTTGACAGATATGATAAGACCATAAGGTATGAATCGAGGAAGGCAAGAGCTGAAACAAGGTTGCGAGTGAAAGGCAGATTCGTGAAAGCTAGTGAAGCTCCTTATCCTTAAGTCTCTACACATAGGTTCCAGATTAGCTACAAAGTTAGGGACTTTTTTCTACTTCCCATGCTTCAGAAATGTATAGATCGCTTAAATTGGCTACCCTTGTTTTTTTTCTTGCCTTATCTGTCTGTCCCCCTATGTAAGTCCTAAAGTTGTCTAGTTGCAAAAGATTGTTTCTTAAGGTATACAAGGAATAATCTGTTAGACTATGTCCTGGTCAATCCAAGGGATTTAGATTCTCATAAATGCCTTATCATTATCATGCATCTTTGTTTCAACGCCCTGACTTGTGGCTGTTGATCAAAGTTTTCCAAGTCCAGTTCGCAAATGGTGAGTGATCTTTGGCTGTTTTTTTTGTTTTTTTTTTTTTAGCGAGTGTGGCTGTGTTAGTAGTTCAAAAAATCTCTAGAATTAGTCGAACACTATGAGCAATTAAATACGTAATATTTTTTTTTTTGTAAACAACATTTTAAGAGAAATTAAGAGAAAGGTAACTATATAAAAAATTGTTCCTTTTTAGAGGAAAAAAAAATCTCTTTCCTAAAATCTTATCTAATATACAAGCGTGAGAGACAGTAAATGGATACCTCAAAAAGAAATTATTTCAGAGAATGCAAATAAGAAATTATTTCAGAGAATGCAAATGCCCCAAAGGTAAGTCTCATACTTCTGGTAGTCAAAGCTATGACAAACTAAATATTTAATACCAAATATGAAAAATCTTTTTTTCTTAATTAATAGTACTTAAAAGGTAACTGTATCATATTTCAAAACAAAAAGAAAAAATGCTTGGCAAAATCTTAGCTAATATACTCACACAAGATAAGCTGAAAAATTGGATAACTCAAAAAACATTTTGATTCACACCTCAAAATTAATTAATTCAGAAAATGCAATGTACAATAAATTCCCCACAAGGTCTATACATATGTGTGTTTGCAGCATTTATATGTTGCTTATTGGATATATAACAAATTCAATAAGCAACATACAAATACTGAAAAAAATAATAATACAAACACAAACCCACAAAAATAAAATAATAAAATTTGATTATCATTATGCGGCCGATAACCCTAGCTCACATCACCGACGATTCCAGGAGGAAAGCAACATTCAACAAAAGGAAGAAGGGGGTTCTCAAAAAGCTCGACGAGATCTCAGTTCTTTGCGATACCCAAACATGTGTTGTTATGTACAGTTCGTTCAGCCCAGGTCCCGAAATGTGGCTGTCACACTCAGGAGTGAAGAGTGTAGTGGAGAAGTTCGAGAAGGTGCATGTGGAGAAGCAAACGGATAAAATGGTAAGTCATGAAACTTTTCTACAAGAACAAATCTTAAAAACCGTGGCGAAAACTAAAAAACTGGCAAACGAAAACAACGAAAAGTGGTTGAAGGAAACAATAATTCCAAATTCTTGGTGGGTAGATGGAACTACATCAGCTAACTGATAAAAACCGTGTGGATCTGTCTCAATATCTAAATGAATACTATTATAAACTTATTCAACAAAAAGAATGTTTAGCTGCTGCAGCTGGAGGACCAGGAACTATAGTTGAAGTGGGTTCATCATCATCCATTCCAAATAATACTCTTCCACAAACCAATAGGGTAGGTGCGTCAAGGTCCATTATCTCTTCGCACGACCGGGACAAGGTAATACTTTTGTAAGTAATGTTTTTCCTACAGTGAGACCAACAAATTTGTTATCCAGTGATGAATCCAATCAGTGTTCATGTTAAGTTTCATTGGCTTTTAACTAAAAGCCAATTGACAATTAGTGGAGAGACCAATCCCCTTATATATTAGTCATGTCCCATCACATTTTTCCGATTTAGAATCTTTTCTCCGCATACCCCCTAGAGATAATGGTCCGTATAGCCATATTTCGACAGAATCTATCACCTCCCTCGAGATAATGGTCCGTATAACCATTAATCTCGACAAAATCTATTACATCCCCTCTAGACAATACTCTTTTAGCAATTTCGACGTAAAATAGTAGTATCTCACTTGGGTCATTAATAAGTGGGAGTGATCGGACCACTTTCCGGACTGGACTAATGGGGACAAGTATGTTGGGCTCTGATATCATGTTAAGTTTCATGGAAATCCAACTAAAAACCAATTGATAATTAGTGAAGAGAACCGATCCCCTTATATATTAGTCATGTCCCATCACATATTTTCAATGTGGGATCTTTTCTCCACGGTTCAACAACCAAATCAGTATCTACAACAGTCTGGATATCCGATTGTTGGTCAAGCTGGAATTTACAATCCGAATCAAAACCAGAATCAACATGAAGAAGCGTTGGTTGGTCCAGTGTTGAAACTTCCTGAGGAAATGCCTTTTCATGTACCAAATGACAAAAAAGTAGTGTACGGAACATTATGTAATTTGTATTTTATAATTATCTTTTTCTTTTCTTTAACAAAAATTCACTTCTCCTAAGTGTTTTTTTTGTGAACATGCGAGCTCGAACCTGTGAAATGCCCTTTGGTTTTAAGATTTCCTTCAAAAAGATATTGCTAGTATGTTGGATGCAAACTTTGAAATAAAATGTTAATTTTATATAAGTATCTATATTTTATATAATTAGAAAGTAAAATTATATAGTATACTAATAAGCTTTATAATATAAAATATTACTGAATAATTTGATGAGTTTTATGAAATAGGTAATAAATGTGGAAAATATTATCTCTTCATTTTTTAAAAAAAAAATCCATCATTTTTCAATATTATGTAAAATTATTTTTTTCCATTTCTGGTTATATATTTAACGTTGAAGATAATTTACCAATCAATCATATATGGTTTATAAACATTCTTTATTTGACCGTCTAATTAATATCCAAAAAATTTCAACATTTTCTTTTGTTGTAATCTACACTAATAATTTTTAAAAAAATTAAGTTGGACTTTTTCCTCTACTTATTATTTAAATGAAATAGATAAACAGTCAGTTTTTAATATATATTAAATAGTATTCAAATTATAAAATACATATACACATCAAAGTGGTAAAAGTTTTTGGATAAAATAGTAGCACCTTGATGTGTAAATGTGTTTTTTTATTTATTTATAATTTGAATCAAATTTAATATATTTTTTTTCATTTGAATACAATTTATCATTTAGCTAGCTAAGATACGAAGGTATGACTTTACATAAAGAGCTTTGAGGGTCTTGAACCAAACCAACGATATAGTCCTTCCTCGAACCGCACATCTCCCAGACTCAACATATATATATATATA
>OVAP01000721.1:0-28567 GCA_900406295.1 Aurinia saxatilis
AAAGATCCGTTAGACAAGTTTTTGGTTGTGTGTGAATTCCTTCCCACACACTGATATATCTTTGTCATGATGTATTTTTCATTGATTTTCTTCATAAAAGTTTAAGACAACAGTCAAAGAGCATAATATATTAAAAGCCTTGTCAATTTTCATGATTTTCTATTGTGTTATATTCCTTGATCTTTAGCATACATAGGTTTTTCTAATGTGCAATACATATTGTACTGCAGGTTTACTTTGGTTATGTATAATGCTTAAGAACATAAAGGGGACACTTTGTAGAGGAAGGTCATTAAAATGCACTGAATGTGCACGACATGGGAAGCTATTGGTTGACATGTTTATCGATGTTCGAGGAACTATCATTTGGTCTGTTTTTAACCCCTCCCTGGTTTTTTCTTCCTCACATTTGAGATATAGTTGTACCCGTTTCTTTATCATACTTATTATCCATTGCCTTATTTAGTGTCCATTGATTCATCAAACACGGTTATTCTCCATCAATTTAAAATTGTCTAATTTTGTTCCCAATTCCAGTTAAATTTTGTTTCATGTTGTAATTTTTTAGATACTGTCTACAGTGACACGAGAGGAAGAAGGGAGTCGTGATTCAAATCTTCCTGCAATGCTATTTGCAGAAGATGAATATAAAAAAAAGGTGTATGATCAATGTCTACATGAAGGTTGAGTATTTGTCAATTATTGTGCATGAGTTGGATGATACATCAGAGCTTGAACTCTACCGAGCTCTTTTTCGGGAAGTTATTCCAATTATCAATGGTGAGGTATCCTAACTCGAGGAAACTTATCAACGCAATACTATTCCGACAGCTTGTGACAAAGTAGAAGCATGATGTGTTAGTGATTCAACTGATAAAAGAATAAATAAATTGTGTTATTTCTTAAAATAATATCAAATTTTAAGATTTCAGAATCACACAATTCATATACGTTATCCACTAACTATGAACAATATACATCGTCCATATATCATATACAATGTCCATCATACATGATCCATTAACCATATAAATTAAAAAGTGTCCACTAGGACCATCAACCGTTCACCACGAAAACATCAAATTTACACGATTTCAAAAAAAAAAAAAAAATCAGAGAAGTACGACGAACAAAACAAAAAACACAAAACCATGAAATAAAAACATAAGAATGGGTAGATTTTTGAAATGTCACTTTTCAACTCTCTTTTGTCTTTTTCACTGGTTTATGATAGATCCCACAATAATTATTTGAAAACCATCATCCTCCACCATTTGTTCTATGAGAGATCTCTTTGAACAAACGAGATTAGACTAGTACCTGATAGATAAAAAGTGAGATATTTAAATATTTACTTAATTCATTAACTTTTTTTTTAATGTATTTAATTAAATGATTTCAGTTAAACAAATTTAAAAGGAAAAGAAAAATTCAACATAACCAACATTGTAAAACATTGTAAAACAATCACCAACGGAGTATGATAAAACCAAATTTAAAAGGAAAAAAAAAATTCAAACCAACATTGTAANGTAGATTTTTGAAATGTCACTTTTCAACTCTCTTTTGTCTTTTTCACTGGGTTATGATAGATCCCACAATAATTATTTGAAAACCATCATCCTCCACCATTTGTTCTATGAGAGATCTCTTTGAACAAACGAGATTAGACTAGTACCTGATAGATAAAAAGTGAGATATTTAAATATTTACTTAATTCATTAACTTTTTTTTTAATGTATTTAATTAAATGATTTCAGTTAAACAAATTTAAAAGGAAAAGAAAAATTCAACATAACCAACATTGTAAAACAATCACCAACGGAGTATGATAAAACCAAATTTAAAAGGAAAAAAAAAATTCAAACCAACATTGTAAAACCAACCAACATGTATTAGCTCAACTAATAAAGATCTTAGACAAAGTCTAGAGGTCGCCGGTTCGAGTGACTCTGGTCCCAAACATGAGGGTATGTACGGACCTAGGCCCAAAAACTTTTGGTATTTCAAAAAAAAAAGAAAAAACATTGTAAAATCAAACCACTTCAAGACTAGAATTGCCATTTTAAAAATACATAAACCGGAAATAGTCATTTTCTCCAATATTGTTTTTAAAAAAACACCAATCAGAAATTAATTTCTGAAAATGGGCTGTTTCACAAATTTTTCTTAATTATTCTAATATACATCTGCTAACAACAATC
Source organism: Aurinia saxatilis (assembly GCA_900406295.1). NCBI lineage: Eukaryota > Viridiplantae > Streptophyta > Magnoliopsida > Brassicales > Brassicaceae > Aurinia > Aurinia saxatilis. The sequence continues at coordinate 2,205 of OVAP01000721.1, forward strand.
TTTTAAACATTTATAAATAAAGTTTTCTAAACACTTTTCTAAATGTACTTTTTAAATGTAATTGATTTTTCATTTTTATATGTTGTAAAGGTGATTATGTGTATTATTTATTTTTCCGGGGACTGTTTCCTCTTGTCGCCGGCTCTTGTATTCCAATGTGTGGGTTCGTGTTGTGTTTCCGGGGCTGTTTCCTCTTGTCGCCGGCTCACATTCTCAGTGATATCTGAGATGTCACTATAAACAACACAGAGAACCACACTGTCCCAATGTGATTTACCTCGGTAGATCATGTTAAACCTACCAAATGAAAATAATTGAAAACTGCCTAAATTATCGAGAAACAATCGCCAACGGAGTATGATAAACCGACCAATTCCTTGAAACAATCTATACCAACAAGTCAACATATGATAAACGAATTGAAAAGAGTATCAATGAGTAATATCAGAACAAAAGTCCATGTTGCACAATTCCATGATTAAAATTTCAAGTGAAGACAGACTACATCATAGCAAGACCAAAAACAAGACAGAATATCATAAACAAATTGGAAGAGTATCAATCAATTTGATTTTATAAAAAATTATGTGTTAAATAATTCCGTGAAAACAATCTGTACACCAACAACACCATAAACGAATTGGAAAGAGTAATCAATCAGTAATGTCAAAACAAAGTTTGGCTTCATCCCAAGGACCATTGATCTCAAACTTATACTCTTGCATCCTAATGAGCCAATAAGGACAGACAACATTGACAAGAACCAGAAGAATAAGAAAGAGAACGAAGAAGAGGCTGTGCAGGGCATAAATAGAGTAGAGCGTCAAAGCCATGAGAGCAAAGGAGATGACAAGATGCAACCCAAAAGAAAACTTCTTGATGCAGTAAGTGACAAGAGGAGCAAAGAGGAAGACTTGTAGTGAGAAGAGCATAACAGCAAAGACATGGAGCCTAGAGGGAAGTCGTGAGGCAACAAAGACAGATGCAACAACCGAAGCATTAAGAGATATACAACTCGTCAAGTTGGGGTTTTTCAATGCTCCAGGGGCTTTAATGGTGGAACCAGAGTAATCGTGCAAGAAGAGATGAAGCAAGAGGAGACAAACCGTGACTGCCCATATCGAATCTGAGCTAATCGAGCGAGTAAGCGTCTGGTAAATCGGAGCTAAGATGTAGAGACCCGTGGTGAAGAAGGAGATGTTGAGGATGTAACGCAAGAGGAGACTCAAAGAGAGCATTTTTTCTTCGGTTAAGAGGAGAACTAAGAAACCCAAAGCCAAGAGTGAGAGATCGAGTAGCAAGAGGGAGTTCTCGTCTAGAGATGATTCGAGAGTGTGGACCCAAACCAAGACGACGAGGGCAACGATGCAGAGGTATTGAGAGATGGAGACAGAGTCTTTCATGACCTTGAGTAAGTCACGCCTCACGACGTTGGCGTTCATCACCATTTCTTCGAGGAAGGAGTCGTCGGTGAAGTTGTCGTCGTATCCTATTTGCATCCCTCCGTATGCTACTTTTCTCCATTTGGGTCTCCCGCTAAACTCTCCGCCGAGGTTCTTGTCCATTGGGAGATTACGGGTTTTCGGATCCAGGGCAATAGTAGGGTTTCTACCACGCCTCTATCAACTCGATTTCTCCTGTCAATTGTCAAATACAAGGGTGTAATTGGAAATATTGCTAACATTTGGGGTTTTCTAACAATTGGGCATGTAGATTGTTTCTATGACAAGTTAATTGAGTAATATTAGCTTATGCTTCTTTATTTTTTTAAAATACTTGTGGAGAATTAAGCATATAAATTTGTGTTAGTTTTGATCAAGTGGATTCCTATCTGCTAGAAGCTAAACCGGTCAGCTGTGAGGAAAAGATTAGCCATTAAAGAATACTTAAGGGTAGCATGCTTGAACCAAATCCCTTTACTCCAACCTACCTTTGGGTTAGGATTCCAAATTTGGTCCAAAGATGTTCACCTTCACCCGCATTTTCTCACATCCAGATAATTTATCAATTCCTGGTCTACTTCATTGAAGTGTTCCACTCTATGATTCCTTTGATTTCTATGTCCAGGGATAACTGCCATGATCAGTTTATCCTTTTGTATACCAAATTCAATAGAACCCCTACAACCTAAGATCCCCACAATCTTCCCCTAGAACTACAAGCATCATACCAAAAGTGTGTTTGACTACCATCCTTAACCAAGATTCTATGAAAATCTCTGGCTACAGTCCTATATTTGAGTAACTCATTTAAACAACAAAAGAAACACAGAGAAAAAGATTGTTGACGATGACAGGAAAAAGCATCTCTTACTTGTATATGATCAATCAAAATATGAGGCTATCAACTGCATAATGAAATTACATTTGAAAGCCACCGAACTCAGGTTTACCCATTCAGCAATCTTATTCATCATCTTCTTCATCTTCATCTTCCTCCTCAGATGCACTCTTTAGCCACTGTATGAATGCCTCGGATTGCTTCAGATATACTCTGTCAGCTTCATCCGCGCCTGCTTTCTCTTCCTCCCATCTCATGATCGCATCTTCTAGCACCACATCCTGGTCATACATACATTCCAGAATCTTAGCAAACAAAGGGCCCAACTCCTTAGCAGATTCCTGACACATCTCTTCAAGTTTCATTATCACTTCTATTTGTTCATCAGTTTGCTTCACATAGAAGCCAAGAAGTCCCTTCCACTTTGTGATTATGCTCTTTGCGTTTGTAAGCAAGTCAACAGCAGAGCTATGTGGAGTATCAACTGCCAGTTTCATCATAGAGTAGACTATAGCTCCAGCACAATCTGCAGATACCATGTTGTATGACAACCGGAGAGAGTTAATCTCCAAAACTGCAAGGTCCACTGCGATACCCTCCTCAACGTCCCTCAAGAAGGTAGCTTCAACCTCTCTCTCAAAGAGAGTATAGTCATCAGTTGGGTCATTCACGTCAGTGTTAATACTATCAGCATCAGATTTCAACTCTCCAGAAGTTGGGACAACACTTTCGTCGTCTATGTCATCATCTTCCATGGCCTGAGTGATCTCAGCAAGTTTATCCTTGGGGATTGGTGCAACAGAATGCTTCCAGTCCTCATCATGCGCCCCCTCACATGCTTGCCATATGTAACCTGCTCCATCAGGACCAAGCTCAGATGCTTTAGACTCCATTTGCAGATTTAGGCCTGACAAAAGATCTGCAGTCCCACTGCTACTGTCGGCATATTCCAGCTCTTCATCGCTATCTTCTGTAGTTGGCTGATGAAGTAAGGAAACCTTTGAATATGCAGGTACAACTATGTCCCGCCCAACTACAACCTTGAACGATAAAACAACACCAGGCTGGAGAACAGCCCCTGCTCTGATTTTCACGCCATCACAGACAATAGCATTCCTTATCTCACACCCATCTTCAATTACTACATTGTTCCATATGTATGAGCCTTCTATAACCACGTTCGATCCAACAGAACATCCATTCCCAATAACCGAGTTCAAGATTTTAACCCCATTCCCAATTTTGGTTCCATGTCCAATGACGGTGGAAGCTCCAACATCGGCAGATCGTGATTGAACTGCATCAGAAGACCGATAAATCCCTTGTCTTCCGAGCTTTAGAGGGCGGTTTCCGCTGAATTTGATATCTGGTACATAGGGATAGGTCCACCTCTGGATTATATCCTTGCTAACAGTGTCATAGCTCCTGAAATTGTCAATCCTACCAGCATAACTGGAATGGATCTCATGAGTGAAAATCTTGTAACCCATAATATCATCATGAAGCACACCCTTGACAAAATGACGACGCAGATGTTGATAATCAAAGTTATCCTCAAAGAGGCTAAGCACCTCAGGAGAACATATGTCAATGTAGCAGTCCTGCATATCATTGTAGAGTAAAACAGATGGATTAGTCTCCACCAAAGACTTATCCAAGCAAACGCTCCCTCTCGCATCAAACTTATCCTCCTCCTCGTAATAAAGAAGCTGCTTGGTCACAGGATCTACAGCAAGGAAGAGCTGATCCGTTCCCAGTCTTGACTGACGCGTGAGTGGAGATGGCTTGGATTGCTTAATAACCATGGTCATGATAGCTTTCTCGTCTTTCTTCTTCCTCTCTCTGTGTTCTTGAATCAAGTCAGCGAGTGGCATGTTACTCACAGTATCTCCACTAACAAGAACAAAGTCACCTTGGATCTGGGAAGTCTCTGCCTCCTGCTCATAGATGTAACGAAGAGCATCTCCAGCACTAATGGATTTGTGAGACTCGATGGTTCTGACCGAAATGCTGGGGTGCGAGTGCCACTCAGAGGTGTCGAGATAGTCGATAACCTGCATGGAGTGAGCACAGCAGAAGACGAAAACCTCCTCTATTCCAGCAGATTCGAGCCATGCCAAGGTGTAATCAATCATGGGGACATTCACTAGAGGTAAGAGTACCTTGGGGCGTTCTAGGGTTACGGGACGGAATTTCGTGGTGAAGCTATCGGCGAGAAGGATGGCTTGCAATCGTCGAGGCCTCTGATCCTCCGAATCCTCCGAAACCCTAGCCGCGCCTTTCTTCTGAGCACCCATCTCTATCTCTCTTCCCTTCACCTCTCGATCCAAAATTATACCTAAAACCCTGACCAAAACTATTGCGAAATTAGGATTGTATGTGCTATTTAACAAAAGTCAAGCTTTAGTCTGCAAATTCATCAATTTATGATTACGTCACCTGAGAGTAAAATTGGGGAGAGAGGTGTGTTGGAATTCAGTCGAGGTCAAGGTTTTAATGTTCCTATTACAGCTAAACCAAGTCAGTTTAATATGGGTTGTTGTGAAGTCCAATTATCGAGAGCCTCTTCATCTAGAAGACTGGTAACAAGCCTCATCCAAATCATCTCTTTCAACTAAAAGAAAGTCCGAAGAACTTGGCGGAAGCTCAGCCAATTGTAATAAACGAGCTCAATCAAGGGTGAATCCAGTTGATCCGGCAAAGGATCAATAAGTATATTGAGCTAGAATTATCAAGGTGTGGGAACCACCTTGACAATTAATCCGGTGCATTTTCCTGAGAATCTATTCCTAATGAAGACGAAGAATTACGATAAATTATATTCATGAATGGCTTGGTTACAATCATTTTCGAACAGTTGAACCTCTTGGACGAAGTGAAGGTTTAACCTTTTTTTGGAAGAACAATTTGGAGATTCGGTTTTTACATATTTATAAAAATCTGTTGGAACTACAAATTTCTCAAGGGTCCAAGGTTTGGTATCTTTCCTGTGTTTATGGGAATCATGTCCCAAAATGGAGGACGATTTTGTGGGAACGTATTACAAGGATTGGAGTTGTGAGGAAAACTCTGGTGTGTCATTGGTGATTTTAATGAGATTTTAGCGAATGATGAGAAGATAGGAGGTCCTCTCCGTGATGACAGTACTCTTAAACCCTTCCGTGAGATGCTTGAAAATTGTGATCTAACGGAGTTAGGCAGTACTGGGAATAGATTTACATGGCGGGTGAAAGGGGTGACCATACAACGCGGTGTAGGCTTGATCGGTGTTTCGCTAATACCAGTTTGTTAAGGATTTTTTCGAATGCTCATAAATGGTTTCTAGATCGTCTTGGATCGGATCATAGGCCTGTTTTGGTCAAATTTTCCGGTGAACATAAGCCTTTTGTGGTCAGTTTCGTTTCGATAAGAGGTGGGCAGAGGATCCCTCTTTTAAAGAAGTTATTGAACAAGCTTGGCAATCTTCAACCACACGAGGTCATAAGTCGAGTCTATCGCGGTTAATAGAATGTAGAAGAGCAATCAGTAAGTGGTAGAAAACCAGGGTACAAATTCAGAGCATCAGATCAAATTGCTCCGTAAAGAATTATGTATACTTGAGGAGTTGCCAAAGTCTCAAGCACGGAGAGTCGGAAAGATTAAGGATGAGCTTGTTCAGGCGTATAGGCAAGAAGAAAGGTTTTGGAAACAGAAAAGTCGAGTCAAATGGTTGTGAGATGGAGACAAAACTCGCATTTCTTTCATCTATCAGTTAAAGCTACAAGCACAAAAAATTCGATCAGCTTCCTGTTGGATGATCATGGCAATGACCATACATCGACTAAAGGAATTGCACAAGTTTCTCTACAATACTTCCAAAACCTGTTTCAGTCGTCTCACCCAATATCTTGCTCGGAATCTCTTTGAGATATGCATTCTCCAATAACAGAGGATATGAACGTGCTTCTTAAGAAAGATATAACAGAAGAAGAGATCAAGGCAACGGTCTTGTCCATTAACGGTGAGAGCGCCCCTGGTCACGATGGCCCAGCGGGGTTCTTCTTCAAGAAGTATTGGGAGATTATTAAGGGCCAAGTGATCACGGATGTCAAACATTTTTTCATTTCCGGGCAGATGAATGAAAAATGGAATATTACCCATATTACTATGATCCCAAAACCGAAACATATGAAGGACATTCGTCCTATAAGCCTCTGTTCAGTGCTATATAAAATTGTTTCAAAGGTCTTGGTGAATCAACTGAAAAGTGGGTTGCCTCAAATTATATCCCCGACCCAAACTGCTTTTTGTCGCCGATAGACTCATCTCGGATAATATCATTATTGGTCATGAAGTTACTCACGCTCTGCAGACGAATCCAGAAATTGCAAATCAGCTCAGGTCCATTAAAACAGACATGTCAAAAGCATATGACCGGGTGGAGTGGTCCTTTCTCGATGAAACTATGAAGGCTCTAGGTTTCAATTCCAAGTGGAGACAATGGATTATGATCTTCAGTTTCTTTTAAATTTTTGGTTGACGGTCAGCGTTTTGGAAACCTAAAACCGCAGAGAGGAATTCGTCAGGGCGACCCACTCTCTCCCTTCTTGTTTGTTCTTTGTACCAATTCTCTTATTCACATCCTCCATTCGGCGGAAAGAAGGGGAAGAATTAATGGTTTTCAATTTTCACAGAATGGTCCAGCCATTACACCACCTGTTATTTGCCGACGACAACTTAATGATGTGCAAAGCTACTGAGCAACAGGTAGAGGAATTTGCGAATTGTTTCGAAAAGTATGAAAAAATCTCAGGTCAAAAGATCAATACCTTTAAGTCAGCTATAACTTTTGGGGCCTCATTCTTATGGAGATACAGTCTAATATCAAGCTCAGACTGGGAGTAGAATCTGAATGCAGTCAAGGTAAATATATGGACTCCCTGAAGCTGTTGTCGATACCAAACAAAATTTCCTGGAGTTCGTACGAGAGGGTCTTAAGGGAAAATCTCAGGTTGGTACAGCAAAAAGTTATCACAAGGTGGCAAAGAAGTAATGTTAAATTCTGTGGCAGTTTCACTTCCTGTTTTTGCTATGACCTGCTTTGAATTCCCCAAAGAGCTGTGTAAGAAGTTAACTAGTGACATGATGACATATTGGTGGGGTAATGAAGAAGGTCGAAAAAAATTCATTGGGTTGGTTGGGAGAGATTAACGTTGGATAAAAGCCTTGGTGGTCTTGGTTTTAAAGATCTTATTTGTTTCAACCAAGTCTTGCTTGCCAAGTAGGCATGGAGGCTCCTCTATTGATGCAAACATGGAATTCGACGTCAAAAAATTAATAAAAAAAAAATGCAAATCAAGCCCAAATTCTAAAAAAGATTCTAGAAGACAATCAAATTATGAATATATCAAAAAGTGTCTAGATACAAAGAACCAATCAAAATAAAGGTTGATTGCAAGAAAATCCTCAAAATTTATTTAGTAATTGGTTTATGTAAATCAATTTGATTGATTTTGTATTTAGGTTGATTTATTTGATTAGATGTACATTGAGTCTATATAAGCTCACTTCTCATTTCATTGTAAAGATCTACACATATTTTTGGAATATAAAGAGAGTTTTCTCTAAAGATTAGACTTTGTTTTGTTTATCTAAATTTGATGGAATTCTTAACTTAGTAAACGTTTGAATTTATGTCCTTTGTGTGGATTCACTAATGTCTAGATTTGTTATCTCATCACAAAGGCTTTCACACCTTTGAGTGGCGATCTTCGATCCACCATAAAATCTATCATTTGATCCCACATGAGAGAAGCGACAGCCATCGTGTCAGATCATCATCTTCTACCATCAAATCTTCACAAGAGACAAATGATCGCCAGCTTGTGAAGCTATCATATCTATTTTCGCATCTATCCATTGAACAACAAGAAAGAGCGACCGTCAGCTTGTTTCTTCCCATTAATCCATCATTATAAACCTCGGCCCCCAATCTTATATCATCTGGTATAAGAGCCGAAAGTCCTATCCGTAAGTGTTTTCATTTTGGTTTTGTTTTCTTTTCCAAAAAAAAAGAAAAAAAAAAATTCTAAAAGTTTATTTTTCTTTTTAATTTCATTATTTTATTCTTAAAAATATTAAAATGAAAAAAAAAAATTTTAACTTTCTATAAACTTTTCAAAAAAACCTTAAAAAATTATTTTTTCGTNTTTCTTTTTAATTTCATTATTTTATTCTTAAAAATATTAAAATGAAAAAAAAATTTTTTAACTTTCTATAAACTTTTCAAAAAAACCTTAAAAAATTATTTTTTCGTATTGTTATTTATTCTTTTTATAAAATAAAAAATCCATTATAAGAACTTCTCTTTTTTTTCCTTAAAGTTTTTGTTTGTTTCTCTCATTAACAAAATTTGATTAAAAAAATAAAAACTTGTTTTACTTCTCTTCTATTGTTTTCTTTTGTAAAACAAAAAACCAAAAAAACAAAAAACAAACGTTTTCTTAGTTTTTTTATATTTAATTTCTATAATTTTTTTAAAAAAAATCCTTTTTATTCGAATATTTTTTTTAAAGAAAAGCAGAACAAAAATGTTATAATTTTGGTTTTGAGAACAAAACCTTTTTGATTATCAATAAAATAACGCAGATTTTCCTCTCTTATTCTCCTTGAGCGATCTTGAGAGAATAAGCTTGTTCTTTGTCTTGTCAGTGAATCACCAAGGATTAGATTTCGTGTAGTATCAGAGATATATCACAACTCTGTGGTACACTTCAATCCGCCAACACATCCTTTGATTTGATCCCACACCAGAGAAGTGATCGCTATTGTGTCGGATCACCATCTTGATCATCTAACCTTCACAAGAGAGAAGCGACCGCCAGCTTGTGAAGCCACCAATCTATCGCCTGGCAAGCCTCTCCTTGGAGTCTTTCACTAGATTGGGGCCGAGGTTTAGGATGATGAATTGACGGGAAGCAACAAGCTAGCGACCGCTCTTTCTTGTTGTTTAATGGATAGATGCGAAGATAGATATGATGGCTTCACAAGCTGGTGATCGCTTCTCTATTGTGAAGATTTGATGGTCGAAGATGGAAATCTGACACGATGGCAGTCGATTCTCTCGTGTGGGATCGAATGATGGATTTTATGGTGGAACGAAGATCGCCACTCAAAGGTGTGAAAGCCTTTGTGATGAGATCACAATTCTAGACAATAGTGAATCCACACAAAGGACATAGATTCAAACGTTTACTAAGTTAAGAATTCCATCTAACTTAGATAAACAAAACAAAGCCTAAGCTTTAGAGAAAACTCTCTTTATATTCCAAAAATATGTATACATCTTTACAATGAAATGAGAAGTGAGCTTATATAGGCTCATTGTTCATCTAATCAAATAAATCAACATAAATACAAATCAATAAATTAATTTACAAAAACCAATTACTAAATAAATTTTGAGGATTTTTTTGCAATCAACCTTTATTTTGATTGATTCTTTGTATCCAAACACTTTCTTGATATATCCGTAATTTGATTGTCTTCTAGAATCTTCTTAAGAATTTGGGCTTGATTTGCATTGGTTTTTTTTGTTGATGTCGGATTCCCATGTTTGCATCATCTATGAACCAGATTCTCTCTTTGTTTTTTTCTTCAAAAGTCGTTATTATCCACATGAAGAATTCATTAATGCTGCTCGAGGGTCCCAAGTCTCTTTTGCGTGGCAAAGAATTTTTTGGGGCAGAGAACTTCTCTCCCAAGGTTTGCAAAGAGTCATAGAGAATTGTCATCATACATCAGTGTTCGGCCATAATTGGATTCTTGATGGTGAGATGAGACCACCACGGAGGCTGCATCCTGTTGTTAATGGCAATCTCAAAGTTTCTGAGCTGATTGATTCTGATTCGGGAGATTGGGATGTGAATATCTTTAAAAATCTATTCCCTTTAGAAGAGATACGCATCATTAAAAGGATCAAGCCAAATCTTGTACGTGATGATTTTTCTATTATGGAAAGCATCCAACAATGGTTTTTATTCGTCAAAACTAGATACAAGTTGGCTAGCAGCATCAAACACAAAGATTTGATAGCAAAAGCTTCAACTCAACCCTCTATAAGTCCTCTGTTTGACAAAGCTTCGAAGAACAAGGAGTATTAAACTCTTCTTATGGAAAATTCTGCAGGGAGCTGTGCCTGTTTCAGAACGTTTAAGAACAAGGGATATTAAACATGGCCATGGATGCTTTTCATGCCCTGAAGATGAAGAAATCGTCAATCATATTCTGTTTCTTTGTCTAATAGCAAGGTTGGTATGGGCTTTATCCAACGTTCCCTCTCCAAATATGGGTTTCTCCTACTCTGTTACTCTAACATGGCTCATCTTTTCGATGTGGGAGTCGATGGAAATATCCCTGAGGAAATAAGACTCGTACCTCCATGGATCACGTGGAACCTTTGGAAGAACCGTAATAAACTCATCTTTGAAGATACTAGGTATGACCCTTTGAAAACTGTTGGAAAGAGTTTTGATGACACGAGACAATGACAACAAGCATAACGACGTTTCTCGTCCTCTCCTATCTTGGTGGCCCCCAAAGCAGAGCATTGAATCCCTCCGAAGGCTGGTATATTAAAGTGCAACATGGGTTTAGTGTGGTCCAAACAAAAAGAACTAGCGGGAGTCTCATGGATTCTTCGGACCGAACATGGTACAGTACTTATGCATAGTCGGAGAGCTTATAACAAGGTGCTATCGAAGATGAAAGCAAAATTCAAATGTTGGGAATGGTCTTTAGAAAGTATGAGCATTTTCATAAATATAACTGATAGGGATGATATTTTACCGCTTTCGATATGATTTTTTAGTGTTTTTAACGAAGAAAATATTTGATTTGAAACACAAACCACTGGATTTCACATTTTTCTGTTTGCAAAGTGTTTTTGTGAAAACAATGCATTTTAGGTCACAAAATGGGCATTTTCTACCAAGTCCAACAAATCAACATCAGAAGTACAGGCCCATATGAAGGATATTTTTATTTTAGAATGAATTGAGGAGTTACGACAATCAAGCCACGTGAGTTAGCTCTCACATGGGCTTGGAATCAAGTCATTAGCCCTCATGAGTAAGAGGTTAAGCCCAAATCATTGAAGGTGTATCCAGAAGCTCGCATGAATTGAAGGCCCAATCGATCGGACCGGAGGCCCATCGATCTATCAAAGCCCATTATCTCAAGGAAGCTTCGAGAACAAATTTGAATAAGGACCGCTGCATTTGGGGAGCTATTAGTATACGCTGGAGATAATCATTGAAGATACTGGATCTTCAGAATCGCGTTTAAAGATATCCACTGATCGGTCAAGATAACGACGACCGATGAATTATGATGGGATAAACACCAATGTTTGGATTTCTATCCAAATCCTCTTCCTGATTTATATCGGCCAACTAATGACTCTCTCCCCTGCCAGAGAGAATCATCAGAAAACACTCAAAAGCTTCTAGACATTCAAGCTAAATAGTTTATCAGTTTCTTATTGTTTCTTCTTTTCATTGTTGCTTTGATCATTGCTTCAAGGACGAAGTTTGTAATCTCTGCATTCCAGAAAAGCTATTTTAAACCCTTCTTTATAATAAAAAATTTTCATTGTCATCATGGTTACTCTTGCTATGTCTGAGTAGTCTTTTAGTTAGGAATAGGGTTTTGCTAGGAGGAATCATGGTTTGGTAGGTAGGCAATATGATTATGTAATGACTAGTTTATATGCTTACTTTCATATGAGATCTTAATATAATCATAGGATAAATCTGCTACTAATACACCACTTAGAGTAAGAGATCCAAAACTTGATAGTGAAAGCTTTAATATTTATAGTTCAGTAACTTAATGCCTAAATTAATTGGTTGATCAGTCCATATGTTCTCTTTCTGAAAAGATATATGTTAGAGTTAACTCGGATACCAATTGAACTAGACTGGCTAAGCCTGACCATAAAGATAGTCAATTAATAGTGATTTCAACAATATAGCCTAAACTAGGATTTACATTAGTTACTACCCTGAATAATTCAAACAGTGATCCTCTGATGCATTGCATGACTTCATAACGCCTTCTATTATTGAATTTTCTAACGTTTTAATTTTTTTTAGCATTTTCAGGCATTGATCGATCGACCGCATAATCTGTCATCGACCAAAAGGTGTCCCGATCGATCGACCAGTTCTCTGTCGATCGACCAAAACCAAAACCATCTCATTTTGTTGCTTAGCTCGAGTGAATGGACGTGCTTTTGTGTACACTTTGCTCTATGTGGATATGATCCCTAAGTACTAATGCGAGACCTGTGTTCTTGCAGGAAATATTTTGGGCGAAAACTAAATCCCCATCAAGTTTTCTGGCACCGTTGCCGGGGAGCAACAATTGACCACTAGCATAACAAACTAGCTCCAGACTAAGCCTTTCATTTTCTGTTTTTCATTTTATTTTTATTTTTCTTCATTCTTTATTTTTCATTTTCAATCATTTTTCATTTAACATTTGAATTCGGTTTTCACTTTCTCTCCCCTTTTTCCAAGTGTATGCAGAGAAGAAGTCAAGGTGACGACAATCTGTTTTCACTTGAAACTGAAATCTAGAAAATAGNAATCTGTTTTCACTTGAAACTGAAATCTAGAAAATAGAGAGAACCAACCGTAAGCTTGATCGTTTAAGACTAATGGCGGAGCTACAAGACCAACAGTTTGATGATGGTGAGCCTCGCGTCATTGAAGGAGGAAGAGGAGAAGACCAAGGAGGCAGAAAGAGGAATGTCCACAAGGGAATGGAGGAGACAGAGCTGCTGAGCCTTAAGCTAATCAAAGGACGATTGTCGACTATCCTTCGATCGATCAGCATTTGTTCGATCGAACGGTGATCAAGCCGACACAACCTCCTTAAAATGATTATGAGATAAAACCTCAAATCATAGCCTTAGTGAAACAGATGCAGTTTCATGGCAATGCTCACAAGCACCCAATGGACCACATCGATTTCTTTAAAGAAATCTGTACCACCACAAGGCAAAATGGAGTTCCCACCGACTACTTCAAGTGTAAGCTTTTCCAATTATCTCTGGCGGACATAGCTCATCGATGGCTAAAAACTCTACTATCAGGTTCCATCACTACATGGGAAGGTTGTAAGTCAGTTTTCCTTAACCATTTTTATACGAATTCCCGCTCAAATCAGTTAAGAAAGAATATACAAGGCTTTAAACAAGCCCCTGTTGGAAGTTTCTTCGATGCTTGGGAAAGATTTAAAGGTTACATGAGGGAATTCCCCCACCATAATTTTGATGAAGCTAAGCTCTTGTGTACTTTCTACAGAGGCATAGAGCCGAAATATCAATTGCCTCTTGATACAGCTAGCAACGGTGATTTTACCACCAAGACCGTTAAGGAAGGACAAGCTCTCATCAAGAATCTGGCTGCAAGTGATAGCAACAATTCAACTGAATTGATAGGTCCATACCTACAAATGAGGTGGAGTCCTAACAAATCACCGAGCTCCGAGGAATGATGAGTCAGATCCTGAGAAACCAACAGAGGGCGGTGAACTATTGTGAAGTTGTAACTGACAACAATGTTGGCCCAACGATGGGTGGTGAACAAGAAGGTTATGAGGAAGAAGTGAATTACGTTGGAACACAAGGTAATTTTCAAAACCGAAATTTCAAAAATAATAACCTCTCTTACAGGAACTCTAATGTGGAGAACCCTCAAGACCAACACTACCCTTACCAAGAGAAACCTCAATTTAACTCTTATACCCGAGGAGGAGGGTTTAATTCTGGAAATTTCCAGCAAGTTAGTTATGGTAGAGGCACTAATCCCAGCGGAAATAATTTCCAGCAAAGACCTTCTTTTGGTAACTTTCAGGGTAGAGCACCAGATCCAACATCACCTCAAGACTCAAAGATTGAGATAATGCTCCAACAAATCATGGCCAGCCGGGAAAGTCAAGGAAAAGCCATTGAAGAAAGAATAAATGGCGTGTACCAAGACCTCAATGGAAAGTTCGAAGCTGTCTCACATCACGTAAAAAAGGTGGAGGTGCAAATTACTCAAACAGAGGAAGCAATGAAGTGCCAGAACGGTGTGCTTCCAGGGAAACCAGAGGAGAATCATAAAACTTTCGGCAATGCCATTTAAGAAGTCCTCATTCCATATCCATGCATGATGATAGAAGAAGAATCTTCGGACTCTGATAACAACATCGAGGTCGGTGACATCGTTTCAGGAGGAAACAAAATCAACTATCCCTGGACCCAACCAAAGACATTGGTTATGGAATAAGATCCTGGAAATTTGTCTTCCCTTCCAAAATCGCAGGTTTCAAGTTCCTAAACTCGCTTTGTGATACCGGCTCTAATGTGAATGTTATGTCTTCAAATGTTGCAAGCAAGATAGGACTCTCAAACTTGGTCCATTCTAACTCTTCACTAGTGTTCGGAGATTCACATTCAAGAATCTCCATGGGGATATCATACAATGTCAAGCTCGACAATGGTACCCGTAGACTTCCACATAATTGATGTGAAGGAAGCATGCTCGCTGATTTTCGGAAGAGGATTTCTCGCCACTGTTGGAGCAGTCATTGACTTGCCAAATAGCAGAATGAGCTTTGGAAGAATCAACTCCAAGGTTTACTATCTATCACTACCAAGTTCCTGCATCAAGGGAATGACTTACATTGGAAGGAGGAAACTTCATGAACCTGGAAATGACTCGCCAAAGCTAATCAAGGGAAGGAGAAATCCCATGAGCCAAGAAGGAAGCTTGCTACCCAGAAAAGGAAAGAAAGAGGGCGCACTAGGCCATACTGCACAATCAAAATGGTAGTCCTAATGATGCTCATGGAGTAGGAGAGTTAAGGCGTCGAGAACTAACGGCCCCTCACTGAGAGGTACATGTGGGAGGATTGTTTCCCCACAAGGAGCCTCAATGCCGAGAATGCCTAGGACAAAGAGCCTGACCCTCAGGAAGGTGACACCAAGGAGAAGGAACCTCAACCATCTGACCACCCACCAAAGGACTAAAAAAATCTCCAACTATGTCGAGCCAACCGACTTTAAACAAAAGCACTGAGTGGAAGGCAACCCACTGGTACGTCTTAGATTAGGTTTTATTTTAATGTTTTTATTCGTGTCTCAGGAAATAGGATTCAAAGATTCAACCAATAGGATGCAGAAATGATCGATCGCCTTAACAGCAATCTATCGATCGCCTGCAATTCACAAGCTTCATTTCACTATCTTAATGGAAAGCCAGAGGCCACTGATTCGAATCAACTGGTGATCCAGGGGAATGGTGTGTGCTTCAACACTAAACAAAAGAGAGTAAAAAAAAAAAAGGAGAATCACACTGTGATTTGATCGATTGATGACTGTACCGATCGATGAAGATTTAGAATGATGAACACTTCCTCAGTTCAACACGACAATTGATATACTGATGTTGTCAGGTACAAATCCTCTCATATTCCATGTTAAGTCCTTTCAATTCCAATAAGACAAAGAAGGTCATTCGATACACTGGAAGACAAAGAAGTAACCATCTTCCATTTCTATTTCAATCCATTTCAATTCCCTTTTTGCTCTCACAGCTTGTCAACATCGAGGACGATATTATTCAAGTCTGGGGGGGGGGTATTCCTCGTTATTTAACTCGTTTGTTCCTTTTGACACACTTTTATACCCATTTTTAAAAACATTTTATCGAGTCAAAAGTGTTTTATTGAGTAAACTCAGGTCTGGAATAAAGACCTTACTCCCAACTGGACTGCGACCTAGTGACAATCTTTACAAGACTGCCCAAGGCACTTGTTTCAGAAACCCCATACTCAAGCTTCCCCAGTACATCTCGGTTTGCACGTGCTTTAATCATTCTTATTTCTGACTTTATTTTATTCGATCTCAATACATGCATGAAAATTCAAAGAGAAGGTTTCAAAGTTGATTTCCCTGGTAATACTTCATCAAAATCAAGGTAAAATTCGTGCCTTGTTATATATGGTGAAAGCTTTATAAAAATAAAAAATAAAAAAATAAAAGCTTTATGATCCATATTGGTTTAGCAAAAAGGCCAGAGAAATCAAGAAAAAAATGAAGAAATGTGGAAAATGTTTAAAGGAGTCCGAAGATGTTCAGGAAGACTTTAGATTCCCTTAAAAGAATCTACGTCTGGGGGAGGAACGAGCCGAGCTGAGGAGAGAGTGATTGGGGAACTGTGCCATCAAGTGGTCCGATCTCTCTTGCTTTTTTTTGCAAACATATCGCATTTCTCTTGAGTACGGTAAACCCTAAACACACTAGGCTCACCTCTAAATATTAGCCTCCTCTCATTATACACCTAGCGTATTTTACCTAGCTGATACTTTCCAGTAATAAAGCTCACGCCATATAAATGAACGTAGAGAGTCAGATTTTGGCACAGTTAGGGTATTTGCAGGTTGAGATTCCTGTTGAGCCAGTTGGGAGAGTTGTAGCAGGAGTATGAGATGAGAACTTTTGGCAGGATTGTCGAGATGACTATCACGAAGTTGCACCTCTAAGTTGTGATACAAGTAAGCGAATTCCTAACTTTTCAAACTTATTTTCCTTTCCTACCATGTTGTTTGTTCGAGGACGAACAAAGCTAAGTCTGGGGGATTTGATAGGAATGATATTTTACCGGTTTCGATATTTGATTTGAAACATAAACCACTGGATTTCACATTTTTCTGTTTCCAAAGTGTTTTTGTGAAAATAATGCATTTTAGGTCACAAATGGACATTTTGTACGAAGTCCAACAAATCAACATCAGAAGTCCAGACGCAGATGAAGGAGCTGTTTATTTTGGAATGAAGTGAGGAGTTAGGAAAATCAAGCTACGTGAGTTAGCTGTCACATGGGCTTAGAATCAAGTCATTAACAATCAAGAGTAAGAAGTTTAGCCTAAATCGTAGAAGGTGTATCCATAAGCCCACATGAAATGAAGGCCCAATCGATCGGACCGGAGGCCCATCGATCAATCAAAGCCCATTATCTCAAGGAAGCTTCGAGAACAAACTCAAATAAGGACCATTGCATTTGGGGAGTTATCAGTATACACTGAATATAATAACTGAAGATACTGAATCTTCAGAAACGCGTTTAAAGATATCCACCGATCGGTCAAGATAACGACGACCGATCGATCGTGATGGGATAAACACCAATGTTTGGACTTCTATCCAAATCCTCTTCCTGATTTATCTCGGCCAACAACTCGACTCTCTCCGATATAAATACAGACGACTGAAGACATAGAGAATCATCAGAAAACACTCAAAAGCTTCTAGGCATCCAGGCTAAATAGTGTATTAGTTTCTTATTGTTTCTTCTTTTCATTGTTGCTTTGATCATTGCTTCAAGGACGAAGTTTGTAAACTTTGCATTCCAGAGAAGCTATTCTAAACCCTTCTTTTTAATAAGCAATTTTCATTGTCATCATGGTTACTCTTGTTATGTCTGAGTAGTCTTTTAGTTAGGAATAGGGTTTTGCTAGGAGGAATCATGGTTTGGTCGATAGGCAATATGATTATGTAATGATTAGTCTATAGACTTACTTTCATATCAGATCTTAATAAAATCATAGGATAAATCTGCTACTAATACACCACTTAGAGTAAGAGATCCAGAACTTGATAGTGAAAGCTTTACTATTATATTTCAGTAGAATTTGATTTCCTGAACTTAATGCCTAGATTAATTGGTTGATCAGCCCACAAGTTCTCTTTCTGAAAATATATATCTTAGAGTTAACTCGGATACCAATTGAACTAGATTGGCTAAGCCTGACCGTAAGGATAGTCAGTTAATAGTGATTTAAACTATATAGCCTAAACTATGATTTACATTAGTTACTACCCTGAATAATTCAAACCGTGATCCTTTGATGCATTGCCTGACTTCCTAACGCCTTTTATTATTGAATTTTCTCACATTTTATTTTTTTAAAGCATTTTCAGGCATTGATCGATCGACCGCATAATCTGCCATCGACCGAAAGGTGTCCCAATCGATCGACCAGTTCACATTGTCGATCGACCAAAACCAAAACCATCTCATTTTGTTGCTTAGCTCGAGTGAACTTGGACATGCTACTGCGTACACTTTGCTCTCTGTGGATACGATCCCTAAGTACTACTGCGAGACATGTGCACTTGCAGGAAATATTTTTGGCGAAAACTAAATCCCTATCACTAACGTCTCTTTCTGCTTCCCCTACAATGACTCGGTTAAAGCTCTCCATGAACCTCTTAAGTGGCCAGCTCTCCATGGATATCTTTGGAGTTTACCAAAAATCAAGTTGGTTGGGATATATTACATGAACCCTTGGGTGCAATCGGGTTGCCATCGCAGTGGCAAAGAGCGTGGTTAATGATTTGCGCCTTAATTCCCGTGTTTCGGATGGTCCTCCCTCTTGGCTCCGAGGTCTCATTCAAGAAGATTGTCAACATTTATGAGGCTCTCTAAATCTTCATCTCTACTTCTTTCAAATGTTGGATTGTCTCCTCGGAGCTCTGATCATGATTCCTAATTTTCCATAGTTTTGTTTTATCCTTGTCTTGACTTTGACCTTGTTCCGTTGTCCTTTGGTTTTATTTCCCCTTTGTAAGTTGAAACCTTTTGTCCCCTCGGGGAGCCTTGATACAAGTTTACATTCAGAAAAAAAAAAAAAAAATTCAGTCGAGGTTAAAAGAAAAAAGTGATCTCTCATTGAAATGGTGTATAATTTTGATTTTTTTTTTTTTGTTTATTGTTAAGATAATCTATTGAGTTAAGTAGAAGTCAATGTTACCATAAAAGCAAAATTGGTGAGGTAGCCATCCCGAAGCGTGCATATTTTTTTGTCAGCCAAACGAAAAATAAATGACGAGTTTAACCTTTTGGGCAGCAACATTTAGATTGTTTTTAAAAATTAAAAAATATGTAATTTCATATCTTGTCAGAAACCAGATCTCGTAGCTTGCAAGTGACATATTAGTCGAGGTGGAGCTTTATTTGCCACATACGTGTCATATGGTGTGTGACATGTCACTCATATTTTGTTCTACACTGGATTCTATAACTTACCTTGTATGTAATGCCCATATAGCTAGGGATGTTATCATGGGCTCAAATATGTCGGGTTAGCCCGACCCGTATGAAAATTTAAGGCCCGTGGCCCGTTTTTAGATTTTTTAAAATTATCGGGTTTATAACATTCTCGGGACTGAAACGAGTCCCGATTCATCTCTTTTCCCATCCACGCATCTCATAGCTTTTATCGAAGCTCACCTCCCCCTTTCTCCGTTTTCTCAAACCATCGCTTCATCTCATTCTAGGATTCAGTACGAAACTTGATAGATCTCTCTTTTGTTATGTGATGTTAACCTATTCCGACTGATTGGATAATTTGTTGTTCTGAATAGCTCATGCATTGCCTTGTGATGTTATAATTGTTCTTTGGGTATTATTTGAATTCGTTTTGAGATATGGGTTCCATGTAGTTTCTGGAATCATTAGGTAGATATGGGTTCCGTGTAGTTTCTGGAATCATTAATCAATGGAATTATTATGCAGATTTTCTTAGCAAAATGGGTTTTCTCCATTTGTTTATGTGTTTTTTTTGGGTTTCGTTGTTGTTGATGAGTTTGAACCAAACTGGTTGATTCGAAGATTAATGTTGGTGAAACAGCTTAATCGTTAACCCTTTTGATGGGTCTTGTTTAGAACTTAATTTACTTTGTGTTTTTTGTGATTTGATTACTCGAATCTTGTGTAGGTGTGTGTTTAGTTTATGGGTTTAGGTTCATTAGTCGAATCGTGTGTGTGTGTTTAGTTGATGGGTTTGTGGTTTTCATGATTTGATTACTCGTGTATTCGTGTGTGTCTTTTCTTTGTTGATTCTTGAATACTGCTCATCAGATTTGTCTCTTTGTTTGGACCAGATTCTTCAAGATGCAGAACAAAGAAACAAAAACTACTGAACTTTCCAGAAAATGATATATTAACTTCTTTAAATTCATTTTGTATCCTCATTCGGATTCAGAATTTTGTTTAACTGTTGACTACTTTTATTTGTAGGCAAGAACAATCTTCATTCAGATCAGATCCTGGAGCTTCCTTTTCCAGGTTTGGGATTTTTGGCTTCTTGTATTCCATTTAAATCTTTTTGTAACATGGTTGCCTGATTAGTAGGAATGTGTTTTTGAGAAACCAATGTTCTGATCTAAGCTTATTTGGTTGTTTACAAAAATGCAAGAGCCAAGTACATGCGTTATGATTATTCTACAGATCATGCTAGGTTTTTTAAGTGTGTTTGTTTTCAACCTACTAAGGACTAATCTTGCTCAAACACAGCGAATAGTTAGCCTTAAAGAGAATTTGACTTCATCGATTAGTCCTCTTCCGATGTTTGAGCTAAACCCAACCTTGGCTTCCAAATTCACCTATTATGTAATGGTGACTTTTTTGGAATATGTTATTTACTAATACTACTAAGTACTAACGCAGGGCGGATTTGTAACTAGGAAATAGGTACATGTTTGTTGTGTGTGAGGCTGTGACCTGAATGATTATGAAAAAAAACGATTTCCTTTTTGTTTGTTATTGACTTGGGCTTAGGTGATATCGAAGAATAACATAGTGGGCTTACCATCACATAAACACTAATTTCCTCGGAAAGCTCAAATAGTTACGTACGATTCACTCTCTTATCAAAATTATATTATTTCGAAAATATTAAAAATATTTGAGCTTTGATTCTCTGAATTTAGGAAAGCATTATTAGGTGTGTATTTTTGCTTCTTGGATTAATATCTATGAGGTGAGGATCTCATTTGTTCCGACAAATAAATGGTTCACTTTCTTTGGATACTAAAGGTATTAGGCCAACTTAAAAACATGGCTGGAAGAATACTACTCACATTTGTAGCTAATTGTGATTATTCATAATAACGCCATTTCAATATTTTGATATTATTCCTTACATAAAAAATATTGTATCTTAACTATACATCATCTGACGTATGTAGACATTAACCCTACAGTTTTGTGCCTCTCTTGTTGTTTTTCGAAGGAGAACAATTTGGAATAGACCGAGCGTGCAACCATGAGCAACTTTAGGCTTAATGTGAATGCACCTGTGTACGTTAGTACGAACATCGATGGCATTTGGCGGACTCACGTACGCAGGTGCATTCGCAAGCCTAAAGGTTCTCATAGTTGCTCGTTCGGTCTTTTTTTCTCCAAATTGTTCTCATTTGAAAAACAACAAGAGAGACAAAAATGTAGTGTTAATGTCTAGATAAGACGAATATCAGGATGATGTATGGTTATGATAGAATATTTTTTTATGTAAGGAATAATATCAAAATGTTGATATGGTGTTATTATGAAATTAAAAAAATAATGCCCGGGCTTTTGTTAAATTCTTATAAAACTTCCTTTCATATGCATAATTTTTTAGAAAATTAGAGTGATAGGAAAGTATAAGATTATCAAAAAAAAAGAAAAAAAAAAGAAATAGGAAAGTACAAATATCTTCTTTGACAGAAAAGAATTCCGAATACATTTCCTTTTCTCAACAGAAATAAAAATTTGATCAAACTTTTTGAAAAAAACATCCAGAATTTCAAAAACAAATAGATAAAAAAACCTTTATGAGCGATTAAATTTGCACAAACTTTATGCCTATACAAATCCGGAAATTACTACCAAACTAGATCTTAACCATATATAAATTCCAAATCTTTTTCCAAAACATAAACCACGGATTCTAGAATACTTATTCTAAGAATAAACCTTATAAAAATTCAGATTCATCAAACTGAAATTTTCACCTAATTATTAAATCCGAATTTTTATCTAATAAACCTGATTATTAGACAGAAACTTAACATGGTGCTCTGATACCAATTGTTCATTATTTATGATTTCTAAAATCATAAACTCATGTCAGTTTCTGAATAATAAGAACTAAAGTGGAAGCGTACCTAATGAATCCATACTTAAGATTTTGAGACTAGATTATTAAAAGCCTGAGCTTTGGAATCTGTTAAGCTCTTCCACAACAAACCCTGAAAAACGGTAGGTCTCTGTTGATGGGATGCAAAGAGTTTTTCTGTATTTCTTGTTAAGGTTGTTATGAGGACCATAACCTTCTATTTATATAAATATCATTTCTAATTCGGCCGTCATCAAACTGGAAATTACTAAACGTATCCACACCTTAATTTTTCATAACACTTATGCCTCAAGTCTTTTACTTTATATCAAAGTGGCCACATGAGTTTTGAATACTTTAAATAATGACCCTAGCACATTGATTATACATATGTGACCCCAAATAATTCTAACAATCCATACTTTAATTTACTGACTAATCTTTTGGTCGTTTTGCTTTTAGTTAACTAATATTCTCAAATTTGTTTTGAAGAATTTGGAAATAACCTTTTTGAGTTTGGTTATTTGAAAAATACCCTTTTTCTAATTAAAAAAAGCTAATTATTAATAGATATAAAATGACTAAAATACCATGAATATAATTTACAAATATTTTTAAAAATTGTTAATATATATAATTTGTTTTTTTCAAAACTTTTTAAAATTTTTTCTAATTAAAAAACAACATATTACAAGAAGTTATATGTATTTTATTTTTTCAACTTTATGAAACTCTTCGTTTCACGACATAGTAACACTCCCCTTACACTTCCTTGGGTCCATATTCTCACAATCTCCAATTGGCCCCAATCTTCTTATCTCTTCTTGATGCCACCATGATGTAAGCTTTATTACGGCTTAGAAATAAAGACCTATAGCCACGCTACAAGTCTCCGAAGCGATTGTAGTATAGTTAGTACGGTATCAATCCACTCGGGGGAGGAGATTAACACTTAGAGCACATTAAGATTCAACTATGCTAAAGCAATTCAAGAAGATTTCAACAAGTACCAAACAAGAAATTAAACAAACAATAAAATGTCAAACAAATAAAAGTGAAGCTAGACTTAAACGAACTCGATAAGAGAATGATACTGGCATTCGGGTAATGATAATAATGATCGTGCAAGAATAGATAAGACCTTGTGATAGATTAGTCGCTTACAAATGAGGCACCATCTTAGACAAAGGACTAATATGTGTAGCTTAACCCAATCTCTTGGTGTCATTATCTTAACTATCATCAAACACCAAGTTCAACGATAGACAAGCATGAAGAACGAGCGTAATACACCACTAAGTACCTTACTCTCTCTNATATGTGTAGCTTAACCCAATCTCTTGGTGTCATTATCTTAACTATCATCAAACACCAAGTTCAACGAAAGACAAGCATGAAGAACGAGCGTAATACACCACTAAGTACCTTACTCTCTCTCGAGCATATAAGGTGTACATTAGCTAAACATATGTCAATTTCAATCAAGTATCTTGTCATGAACCAAACCCATGGAATCATGAACAAGATGATAAGCAACAAGTCTCCACTGATCTCTCACAAGAGAATAGCATGAACAACCTATGACTAACATGTTTAAGGAAATAAGCATTCCAAGACAACTTGTCTAGTCAAGCAAATCATCGAACATATTGTATGTAATTGAAGCTTTTGATCTATACCCTATTGATCTCTCAAAAGGGATAGCTTCAATGACTAACACAAGACAAGTCTTGGTTCAAGTATTCCAACAACAAGATGAGATGAATCCTAGAATCTATACCCCATTAATCTATAAAAAAGGGACAGCTTTAATGAAATAAGAAGCTAAGGTAAACCAAGGAAATCTTAATCTCTAATCCATACAAGCATTTCATCAAACACCTTGTGTTTGATGAAGCCTAAATCTATTTCTCCATGATCTCTCAGAAGAGAATAGCATTAATGAGCTTTATAGTTTAGATTCCTTGAAGACTAACTTTTTTCACTCAAGATCTAACCTATACATGCACAAATCTACCATTACCCTTAGACCAGTAAGATGACTACTCACTCATGACAATGATATCCATAGAGAAAATGATTAAAGAAATCATAATCAAAAGGCAATAGAGATAATATATATGAATTTGAGAAAACAAATATCAATTCTCTAAGCATAAAGTTCAATATTTCAATGTTTACAAAAGAGAGAGTTCTCCAGGTTTTGTCTAAAAAGATATAGATAAAAATCCAGCTTATTCTACAAAAATGACAGCTAATAGGTATTTAAAAGATAAGATAAGAGTTTGGTCAAAAGAGATTAAGATAAGATCAACAAATGAAGATAATGTTCTATCTGACAACCATATCGGGCATCCATATCGGGTATTACCTGATATGGTTGCACATGAACATGATTTTCCACAAGCATTCTTCAGACCATCCATATCGGGTACCCATATCGGGTGGTACCCGATATCTGTGCATAGGGGATCATTCAATACACGAGCATTCTTCAGGCCATCGAAATGAATAAGATTGTCCTTAGCCAACGAAAATTGATGCTAAGGCAAGTTGTGAAAATATCAAATCTGCTCTATTAAAGCTCTCTAGCTAGTTTAAATCCAAATGAAAGTTTAGGCATTTAAGTAGTTAAGAGAAGTGATTGGTATCACGAAAGTGGACCAATCTAGAATTATATTTGAGTTGGAATTGAGTAGAATTAGAACCTGAATAAACATCCTGTTTAGTTTTAGACAATCCATTCATCATCCCTAGGTCTAGCATTTTTATTATTATTGAATTTAAAACTGATAGAAAAATTAGAAACAAAATACCAAAACCTTTTGAATATTCGATTTAGCTTAATTATTTAAATTAGTAGGTTACAGTGTAATGGCTGGGATTTGTGGATTTCGATCCTTTACTACTACTTTGATAAATTGTAGTTGTCAAGGTCTTTTTAAGTGAAAAATAGACAACTTATTAATTGTCCACAAAAGGTTTTAGCTTTCTTGTTGTTAAAAAATGTTCTATAGGTTGTTTCAATGAACATATAATTTTATACCTATGCAACGTCAAAGAAAATAAATGTGATATTATGGTGTTTCATAGGTTGGTTAGCTCATTCAGTTGGATAAGAATGTGATATATACATATATGAGTTTTTTAGATGTTTCTACAAACTTTCTTGTTAGCTTCTGTGTAAAATATTAAAAAATGTAACATTTTAAATCTAAAGAAAAAAAACGGAATGTCAGATGTTTTTCATAACATGCAATGGTATTGGACAATTTTGCTATTTAAAATTATATTTGGCATAAAAATATTTTTCATAATCTGAAAACAGGAAATAAATAATATAATAATTATTATTAATATGTGTGTGTGATGAAATAAGTAGATTTTTTTTCTTTTCTAATTCTTCATCCTTTTTTTATTTGTGACATGAATTGTCAATGTTATCGTCTTTTGGATACGTAAATGAGCAATCAGTTCCTTGTCGGTTAATATTTTTTCATTATTCAGTAACCAAATATCCCTCAAACCACTATATTTTCACTATCTTCTTACTTCTTTCCTCTCTGACCACATCACCATTATTTAGCTTTGTATTAATTCTAATCATCAATTTCTCCCCTGCCTCCTCTAACTGGTCATTTAATTTCCACACAATATGAAACATATGAGAACATCCAAGATCCACTCGTTCCAACATCCATTCAGTCAAATAACTCAAGCTTTGATGCTAGTAACTGAAGTATGAGATGGAACCCAAGTAAACATAAAACTTTCAAGTTCGATTTGGTAAAAAAAAAAAATTATCCGAAGAACCCTATAATATCCATATTAACCGAAATATATATATATATATATAATCAATTAACGGATTTCCATATTTTTAATTTATAATATTGTAATATAATTGTAATATCGGATGTTATTATAATATCTGAAGTACCCTAAAATATACAAACTAACCAAAACATATATATATATATATATATATATATATATATAATTGCTTAATCTTTTTTTCTATCAGAAATTTCCAGATTTAAAACTTTAGAAATTTATCATGAATTATTCCCATTCAAATTATTTTGGTTCTTTTGCGAATTTATAACTCC